>CAJHUC010000736.1:0-123439 GCA_905146915.1 Ostreobium quekettii | reverse complement strand
TTATTTGGCTGCACACTGTACAGGGTATGCTGTATGTCCCTGCAGAACCCATCGCCTGTTTTTCCTTATGTGGCATCACCATTTTGTGGCAGTACCCGCCGTCACCTGGCTGGGGAAACCTTGGCAATTGGTTCCTTCCATGTGGCCATGCACTGCACAGGGTGCACCACTTGTCGCTGCAATACCCATCGTCTTTGCTTACATGCCACCAACATTATCTGGCAGTACCCGCCGTCACCTGGCTGGGGAAGTCTTACCACTTTGTTACCTTTAGGGGGCCGTGCATTGTACGTTTCCGACGATCAAAGAGGAGAAGACGGGCCCCATCCTCCCCACAGCATATGGACCCCATCGAGGCCGAAGTCGAAAGGTGGTTTGAATTGAAATGGACACCAGCATGTGAGTATCAAAAGAAATGGAGTGCAGGGGATTGGTGGCGAGAGAATCATACCAGCTTCCCCTTGGTGGCTAGGCTTGCACGTCGAATACTAGCAACACAGGTGAGTGGTTGAGTACAACTGGCTGTGCATACATGCCACAGTGCCCTTATGAAGTTCACAGGCTGAGAAGTACTGAGTATTTTTGGTTGTGTTGCAGGCCTCCAGCGCCAGTAGTGAACCATCTTTTTCCAAGGCCGGTCTAATAGTTCGGGCCAAGCGCATGGTTCTCAAGCCCGAGAACGTGGATCATTTAAGCTTGCTAGGGTGGCAGATGGCAGAGAGTGGATGGTCGCAGCAGAAGCTAGCGCATCGACGCACGAAGGGGGGGAAGGGAGGGAAGGGAGGAAAGGGAGGGAAGTAGTGACTTTGGATTCCAAAGTTTGGATCACCACCGGTGACCACCCTCGTTGCCCCGGCGTGGAAACTGTGGAGTACCGCCGCAGCAAGGGTGCGGTTACCATAGAGATAGAAGATAAGATATCATGACTTGTAATATTCCGTTGTCCTATGTTGATGTGCACACATTGAACACACTATGTTGAGTGGTGGATGAACCTTGGGTATCATATAGATAGAAGAAAATTTTATTCAAGAAATGCGTCCCAACAAGTACCGCGATTGGTGGATAGACTTTACAGTCGCTGCCCTGGCGTGGAAACTTCTAGAGTACCGCCGCAGTGAGGGTGCAATAGGTAGAGATGGACGATAACAAATAACGCCTCGTATTATTCATTGCCCGTTTTCATGTGTTGAGCTGTTGAACTTCGACGTACTATGTTGGATGGGCTTTACACTCGCTGCCCTGGCGTGGAAACTGTGGAGTACCGCCGCAGCAACCCATCGCTATATGTGATACGTATCACCCATTCCCAAGTATGTTGAGTGGCTCAACTGTGTTCAGAGGTGAACCCTCTTTGCCGCCTGCCTCAAGTGATGTGGGTGTTTGTGTGTCCGCGTTTGGTATTGCAACTATGCCGAACCCTTGCTGCAATGGCCGGGAAGACTTGCAATGGGAGTGTGGTGCGCACTGCATACCATGCAGCAGTACCAGCCGCAGCAAGTGGTGCAGGTTGGCATGCCATACACTGGAACTTTACACACGGCTTGTGTGTTGTTCAGTTCTCCAAAACACTCCATGTATTACAAACCGCAGAATACATGACCTGGAAAACGCCCACACACGTTTATGAAGCGTGTAACCAACACAATTCGAGCTGCTGCAAAATGGAAACCCCTGGCAACTTCGCCTTGACCTTGCCGTGGCTGGAAAGCAAGTACCTACGGGACAGAACGGACCAAAATTATGAATCCATGGATGTTTTGTCACGGACCGGACGCCGCGCACGCCCTCCGTTAATTTAACGGCAAATAACGGTGAAGAAAAAGTGAGAGCCGGATTCTGCGGACGGCAGTACGGCAAACAGCGGACCGGATGTTACCGGACGAATATCACACTCACTTTTACGAACCGGACGCAACGGAGCGGACGGTACCCGAGTGTGGCCACCTCTAATGCCCGATCGCGGGTCCATCGCGGTCACATCAAGACAAGACAACACAAGTGCGCGTCCAGGCACATCGTCACCGTCCACCGTTCACCTATGATCGACCCAATGTCCTCTAATTCCAAGCATCTCACACCCGACCCCCTGGCCCTAAGTACTGTGACTTCAGAAGGCCATATCTTCGTCAATTCTTAACGGAATCGGGCGTTTAAAAGCTCGTTGGAACCAGGAAGCTCTTAATAACACTCACAAAAGGTCGATTTGGCCAATTACGTAATCCTACTCCAGAAAATGTCAAATAACTGCCTTACCCCAAGTAGCCACGTCACAGGAAGGACATGCGTTCACCAGCTCTGCGAAGGGCGATTGGGGAATGGCATGCGCGTGATATGGAGATCAAGGAGAAGTGGAGGATTGATGCCGTCCGGGCGGAAGTCCAGGGGTGGCTTCAGGGGTACCAGCCCAGGCCTGACTTCGACCATGAGGATACGCCACCGGCGGAGAGGCATGGGTGACAGGGGCAGCGCATGGCGCTGGGTGCGGCCGCCGGACAAAACATTTTTTGATGTGACATGTAAGTATCGATGAGACCGTATATGGGATCAAAGGGATGGTCTGAGGACGTGTGAACGGGCGGTGGTGAGCTGAAGTTGACTTAGTAGGGAAAGATGGGATCAAAGGAGTCTGACGAAATGACCAGCAGGGCGGTGCGTTGGTTGTGTGGTCGAGGGTATCCAGCTGTGTGGTTGTGGGAAGGATCTGGATCCCTAGGTGGACCTTTTTGTGGACCTTTCGTTTTGTCGTATGAACCTGACTGCGGTAATGTATAAAGTGGCGGGGGTGCGCATTGTAGCCGCCCCCGGTCCGTAAGAATTTTGCTCCTTACGGTCGGTGCACCTCAACAGGCCGCCTCTCGGTTCGAGGGTGGGACCTGAAGGTCGGGCGGGCGGTTCTCTACAAAGGGATAAGCCCAGCGTCCTGTGTGAAGCGATTTCCATCGCTATACGACGCGGTGATTGCGATTCCGCATGTTGTATTCCATTGTGCAAGCCCCGAAGGGTCGTGCTGTCGGTCGGCACCGATCTTTACACTTGCCTGTGGCTGAGTGAGAGAGGCGCGTGCGGCTTTGGGAGGGTTGGGGCATCCGCTTGACTAATTGTGCAGTGTTTCCATCTCAACAACGGGATGGCGTACCTGGCCTCAGGGGGCCAAAACAGCAGACCGCCCACTCGTGGCATTGCCAGGGACGCGTGGCTGGGCGTCCAAAGTTCCAACTCAGCTGCACATATCCACGGTTCCAAAAGCGCATTCCCTGCGCCATTTTTGTGGCACCTGGCATTCCCGGCTTCTTCATCCCAAATACTGCATGACATCTGAGACACAGTGTGCTATGCTGGAAAATCGTTTTCTGGCTCTGTATTTTCATCATTCAAAGACTGCATAAAATTGTCGCGGTGGCTCGCGATGACCAGCCGTGCTCATTCCACGAACGTGCCCTTGATCTGTTGAGCACGAAATGACACAGCTGGCCTGTTCTTGTCCGGTCATGGTGCGCCACTGCTGTGAGCAACTGAACTTGCCCAAGCCCTTTTCCGTGCTGCAAAGGCGGTGAATGCAAGCGCCACGCATGGTCGCGCGGCGAACAGAGCAAAGAACAAGGGGCGAAACGCGCCCGCAGGGGCGGGCGAGGCACATCGCGCCGCGGACGCCACAGCGAACAATTGGCGAAGTGCGACGATGCGTGACTTCCCCCGCCGATGTGGCCCGTCGCAGTGATTATCGCCGGCAGGGGCCCCCGCCGGCGTCCCGCGCTCGCGCCCTCGGGCCGAAACGGCCCCAGCCGCTGGCTCGATCGGATCAGCTTCCTCAAACGCGGGGCGAAACGCGCCGTTTTCAGCATCTCGACATTCCCCGGCGCGCTCGCGCGTGGAGATGGGTCAGCGAGTCATCAAGAAATCTTACATATGGGTCAGCGGGTCACGTATCGCCTGCTCACCGGCCTGAGCCCGGGTCATGACAGTGTCAGCGGGTACATGCGCGCCCGCCGTCGCCTGCGGCCAACACGAGGCGGTAATCTGCCGTCGGGCGTAGAGCGACAGGGGCGTCGGGATGGGCGAGCGCAGCGGTGTGACCATCGACGGAAAGGCCTGTGCGCCGAGCGGACACGTGTCGGAGGGCCGGCATTCGGCTCCGTGACGCCTGTGCGAGTAGCCAGGAACGGGGGGTAAATGGGGGGGGCCAAATGGGCGCCGGAAGATGCGGGGAGTGCGGCGATCGGGCTGTGGCGCCTGCTGGCGCTCATCCTCGCGACGGGGGCGGCGGGGATGGATCAGGCGGGCGTGCGCGCGGTGGAGGATTGCGGCGCCTTGCGGGCGGCCCTGGAGTCCAACGCCACCGCGCGGGTGAACGTCAGCGGGGCGCTGGTGTGCGACGCGGCCGCCTGGGGCCCGGCCGTGGTCATCAGGCGCAACCTGACGATCGCGGGCGCCGCGAAGGGGGGCGTGGCGCCGTCCGTCGACTGGGCGAGCGGCGTGGGGCTGATCGAGGCGGCGTCGGGCTCCAACGTGCTGTTCCGGGACATGATACTCATGTTCCAGGGCTTTGGCGCCGTGGCCGTGGACATCCCGTTCTACTTCCACCAGGAGGCGGGCGAGACGGTGCTGGCCGGCGTGGTCGTGGCCGCGCGCGTCTGCCCGCTGGCGATCGACAACTACCAGGACATCTTGACGCGGCTGGTCCGGCCGGAGAACGTGCCGGGGGAGCAGTTGGCCACCGTGCTGGACAACTCCACGCTGATCGTGGAGGAGCTCTTCGTGCAGAGGAGCGAGGCCCTCTGGCGCATTTGCCGCAGCGGGCTGTACTGCGGGGATGACGCTGAGGTGATGGCGGCCCTGCTGCGGGGGAACGCGACCGGCAGCCCCTGCGCGGAGGCCGCCGCGAGCAAGGGGAGCGGCGGGAGATAACGGCGGCGGCCGCGGAGGGTGGCGCGGGGGCGCCTTTCGGGCACGCGCCTTCCCGCGGGGGTTCGTTCGCTCGCCAAAAGGGGGGGGGGAGGAGGACTGGGGTGCGAGACTGTTGGGGAACCCGTGGGCGACTGTTGCCTGCGTGGGTTGTTTCAAGTTGTTGTAGATTTAAAGTACTGCGCAACGCAACGTCGCGTCGACACGAGACTGTGCGTGCCGTTGCTGCGCGGAGCGCGAGTCTCTGCGCAGCCCAGCATGTTTCTGCTTTGGGGGGGTGCTGTTCCCGCCAGACTCGCACGCTTGCCGCGATAGCTACACGTTCCCATCAATGGAGTCCGTTCGTTCGACTGTTGAGCGACTCGACGGCGTGAAAAGAGCGAGTTGTGCAATTATCACCAGTGCCTGTTGGTACAACCACTGCCTCCTGGAGCTCAATGCTTCTCTCCATCCAGGTTCCAAGTTCTAGAGCTTCATGTTGAGAAACTCTTGGGGCAGTCAGGCCACTGAGTGCAACAAAATTGTGCCCAGCGTCCCCCACCAACACCCCTCAGCTGTCAGTGCCTTGGCAAAGGGTTCTGAAAGTGTCGAGATGTGCACAGAATGCGTCTACCGCAGCCCCAACTCACATCCTCAGGGCTTCTTGCCACAGTGAAACACACCTGGCAATATTCCAATTGTGCAAACCATCGTGCACCTGATCTGGCGTGGAGGAGCTCACTGGAGTCCTGCAAACCCATCGCATGCTTGCTCGGATGCCAGTGCCATGCTTTGGGCTATTGTGGCATGACATTATACCGAATGCACACACGTTCAAGACCATGGTGCTCATCCGCACATGGCTTCGTACACCTCACCACCAGTGCAGACCACAGCCATGTGCTCAGGCAAAATTGCCAGCCCTCCCATGGGGCCTTCATGGGGTTGCAAATTCTCTACACGCACGCCACTAGCACAACAAACCTTGAAAACTGTGCCTCAGCAAAGGGCCACAAACGACTCCAATCCCCAGGCTTTGGAAACACACTGTTTAAGACTGCTATCCTGCTCCCATCAATCACAAGGGGTGCCATCCCCCAAGCCCCAGAGGGTCGGCACTTTGAACATGGAGACCCTGCCTTGACTGTCTTTGAAGCGAGCTGACCAAGGTCGGTTTTACCGCAAAGTGCAGTGATGAACGGACAACAACTGCATTGCGGCATGAGCAGTCCAAGCCCTGCATATGACAATAATGCCATACTGCAATTGGAGTCGTGCAATTCGAAGGACTTCAAATGCGTCCACAAAAGCCAGGCAAACAAAAGCTTGCAGCGTGCAAGGCGGCGTTGAACAATTATGGCCATGATAGGCATGCTTTGCTACACCCTACGACACATGTCAAGAGTTCCTGGCAAGGCTGGAAAACCACCAGCACAGCGTTTCTGGGAGCCGAACACAGCATTTGACAGAGGCTGAATCACTTTTCAGCACACAAGCTGAACAAGAAGAATATAATACAGTATATAATATATAACAATAATAATATAACATATATGTAATCAACCATATCCTTGCTTTCATAGGCAGGATGCCTGATTTGATGCCTGAATTCCGAAACTGAGCAAATGAGTTTCCTGCACAGCAATCGTGGCTGTGCAAATAGCACCTAACAAATTGTGAGTGGGACATGCATGTGCTCCAGCTCTGAAACACAACCAGATGCCAACAAGAGTCCTAAAGGCCAGTACATCTATCTTGCAGGGCTCCACTAACGCCAGCCACTGCCAGCACAATCTTACTTGCCTGTACGCAACCTTGATGCAGCTTATGGTTGGTGATGTTCGTTGCCACTAAGATACTCGTGCGTTCTGTTTCAGTGAAGACTGCGAGTATGCACACTTCATGTTTTCAGGTCCATTGACATTCATGCAAATGTGCCCTCTCCTCAGCGCTGCAACAGACGAGTCCAACTGCACAGCACAATTAGAAACCATTCAAGACAGGGTGGATAAATGATTGCATATAGCCAACTGAGTGTTGTTGCCTGTCATCGCATATTGTGCAGGCAAAGGCTGTGCATTGCCATGTCCTGGCAACTGCGATGGTAGCAGATTTCAGCATCGGGGATACCCAGCATACAATTTGACACAAGCTATTGCCCACCTTCCCCAGGGCCTCCAGCCGGACAGAAATGCCAAAAGAAACGCAGGCAAGCAAACAAACTGACCAGCCAGCCATCAGATGGTGATGCATGGTGCTCAAATCGTCACTGACAGTCAGTACTTGAACATGGCGTCCTCATTTGGCTGCAAGGCACAATGCTTTGGTGGAAAGACAACCAGCAACCACACGTACTGGCCAAGGGTGAAGAGAACAGGCTGAATAGACACTGATCACAGCACGAATGCTAACAAGAATAGCATTCACAACTAGTTTTAGCGTCCGGTGCCTCCGTTGTGGTCAGAGTGGTGCATGGTATTTCTGCACGCATGAAATGCATCAGCACAGGTCTGTAATTCCTCATCATTCCACAACGGTAGGATTCGCTGTACATCAGCTCACAATGGCCAGTGGAGGACACAACAGCCGGGGCGGAAGAAGAGCAAATCCGCAACCATAGTCTCCAGGCGCAAGGCCTTCACAGTGCTTTGGAAGCTTCCATGGGCAGAATAGCCACAGGACCTCCCGCGTTGTCGCGTTGTCAATGCCGGCCAGGAGTGCCCAGCATTGTATGACGGCGCCGTTTCCGCTCACCAGTGCGGGACAATCTCCATCCCACAGTATTTGTAAATCACGACGCCGTGCGTGCTCCGGTTGCTGGCCGTCTTCCTGCAGGCCAAGCGAGGTTCGCCCAGCTGCTCAGGCGTGAACCGCCTTTGGCGCACCCAACGCTGGCGGCTGGCATCCCGAACGGCACCAAGTGCAAACATGGCGACCAACGCCGTCGTGTGCGGGCGGGGACCCGCGCAGCGGCCATCATCCGCGCCCGCGCAGATCCAAAGGGATGCGCCTGATGAACCACAACCGTCGCAGCGGCTGGGTCCTCGAGGCTGGGGTTTCTACCCAGAGACGCTGACCATCCCCCCATATTTGCACAGACGGGGATTGTCTCCAATTGCAAGACTTTAGCGGGAGAATTAGTGATGCCTGAAGAGGTCGTTTGTGCATACTCCTACGAGGACATCGACGCTCTCAGGGTTTGTAGGTAGGCACGAGCCTTCGCCCATCGCGGGACCAGTGGCACAAGTCGCGTCCGCGACGCCCAGGCCCAAAAGGCGCCGTGGCCCGTGGCCGCGTGCCGCACGGCCGCTCCGCCCCTCTTTCGCCTTGACCCCTTTTCGGCAGGTCTGCGCCGCCCTTGCCCTGCTTCGGCGCATGGTGGGCCTGGCCGCGATTGTGGCGACATGCAGTTGTTTCGACGCTTGGAGTCGCGGTTGGGGTACGGTGCCCGCCGAAGCCCATTGACCTGCGGCAGGACGACTCCCAAAGCCTGCGATGCGCCGCTTGCTGGAGGCGAACGCCTGTTGCGGGATGGCTGCGCTGGATGGAACAGGAAGCGGAGCTTGCCGGCTTGCCCGGGCGGAGCGACCTGGGCGATGCGGTCGTCAAAGGACTCGAACGCCGGAGTTGGGGGCGTGAGGCTGTACGGATCCGAGGAGATCAGGCGGAATGGGGCCGCACCGTCGGAGGCAGGGCAGGGGGCCGGGGAGGACGGATGGGAATCGCATGTGGAGGACTGGGAAGCGGGGGAAAGGGGCGCCAGGCAATCAAAGGGTGAGGCATTGCCTTTGGGCGTGGGGGTGTTTGATGGGTGCCGGATAGTGCAGCACCTTGCTTGAAATCCTTCGCGCTGAGCACAACAGGGCGATCAGTGAATCTGCGTGCGGAAGTCATGCTCCGCTGGTTACAACACAGGAGGTCGATGCTGCCTCGTGGGCCATTGGGCGCGTCAGGGGATCAGGAAGGGGGGAGGGGGGACAAGAACGCGGACAGCCACTGGCACACCGTTGGGCACAATGTGCGAATTCCTCGTGAAATAGAAGTGTTGGTGTGACTGTTCATGACGACAAGTCCTTGTCCTGCTGTGCAGGGCTCTTCCTGTTTGTCACGGGGACGATCATCCTACTGGCTGCAGCTATGTTCGCTGGTGCCCGCGTCTCCCGTGAGTGCTACTGAATCGACCTTGCAAAGTGTTTTGCAGTATTGAGCATGGCAGCGGTACAGTGGTTAGAAAACGGATTACCCATTTCTGTGGCAATTCTGGTCTCAGTTGAGGATTGGACTTGGCAGCTTGAAGTCGTCAATCTAATGTGGATAACAGAATACAATCTGGGTCTCCCTGTCTGCGAACCATGTAAGCACTCTCTTGTATTAAGGATCTGTGTTCAAGATTTGTGGGCATTTCGAAACTGGGACTGACTGGCTGGTTTCAAATGGGCTGCCGAGGAACAGTGAGAAAGATCAGATTCAACACGTTTTCTATTGTTCTTTTGGATTCTCGCCCCAGCGACGGCACGAATCGTGTCAAAGTCAGATGCTGTTAGGTGAGATTCAATCTTTTCTTCCCACACCTGTCAATGACGCTTTGGCCAGAGGTCCAGGAACTGGTTGCATGGGTGCACTAGAGTACACGAATATGGTACTCCAACACCTTGACTCTTCCCTAGTGTGTGCTTGTTTACAAATGCCGTTTTCAAGAGCAGTAGGCAGTAAGTCCTGCCTGCATGCTGCAGGCGCACTGCGAGGTCAGGAGCAGCTCACCATTTTCGGCTGGACATGTCCAACGGCTGCAACTATGAGAGAAAAATTACTGTACATTTCGCAATCTCGCTTGACCAAGCAGGCATCCAAGGGTACCAATGGAAATTCGAATTCACTTTCAGAGGCAGTTGAAACTGCAACCACAGTGGGCGCTACAGGCATGGACCTGGCAGATTCGGCAGTGGAAGCAGAGACTGAGGAGGCCCACAGTGGCATTGGAGGTTTGGACACTGCTGCAGCCGTGGGAAACAAAGGTCCAAGTGACGATTGGTTGCTCTCAGAAGAAGAGACTGCAGGTGAGTTTTGATTGGATGTGTGAAAGGTGGGCAAAGAGAAGGTGCCCAAATCCACACGCTGTCCTCATCAGGTTGTTGTCAACCAGGCACTGCATTGCCATCAACCACACAGCGGGAATGGATCCAGTGTCTTTTGTCCCAGAACACTGCATCACAGTCAAAAAATGTGGACATAATGAATGTGGATCGTGCTGTGTGTTTGCTCACTGCAAGAGTTATCAGGCGTTTGAGCTATGAATGGAAACGCCTGAGTTGTGCTTGTCCATTGTCTTGGTCCAACCTGACAGGGACAAAGCCGCAACTCCACAAAGAGCACTGCTGTGCGAAAATGCCACCTCTGCTGCTTGGATACGCTGGTCAGTTTAGCCCTGAGCCTTCCATCATGGAAATTGCATCTGAGCACATTTGTCCAAGACCTAACAGAACACTGTGCTCCCACCAGCACGGCCATGTGGGGCTACTATCACACAGCACTGGGAAGCCAGGCATCCGCGTTACATCGACCAAAAGGTTTTGTGCCATGAAAACATCCTCGAGATCAAACAGCAGTGCCACATTGAATCAGCGATGCAGCATAATACATGATGTCGATCAGATCATCCACAGTGAGCTAAAATTTCGTGCATATGCTTAAAAAAACTGTTGTGCTCGGCCTCAAAGGTATTTGGGGTTCCATGTGCAGGCTATGGTGCTGGCCCAGCAGATGTTGCTGAAGGTGACGCATCGCCTTTAGACTGGATACAACCAGCGGCTGACACGCCAGCAGAAGGACAAGAAGAGACTGTTGGACCCTCTGAAGGTGCACCTCAAACGGGAGAAGATCAATTGCTGTCTTCTGAGGAAGTCACAGGATTAACTACCCAGTACACTATGGATTCGTTGAGGGAGCGTGCTCAACTTGCATCGAGAGCTGCCACTGCTGCCAGTCTTGCTGCCCAACAAGCGGCGGCCTACTCTGCAACTGCTTCCTCTGCATCGTCAGCTGCCATTGCAGCTGCTGAGAGGGCAGCTGCTGCAGCAGGCTCAGCACAGATCGCTCTGGAACGTGGTGCTGCAGATGTCATATTGGAGGTGGGTACTCAGCCTCATGCTTGCTGTGGCTGCCATCCTGCATTTTGTGTGGCACCTTCTTGTGGCAAATACAGATGACTCTGCCAAGGAGATTTGTTTCTTGTCGTCCTTGCGCACAGTGGGGTACAGACAGAGTTGGACGATAAGAATAAGAGGAGTGTCTCTCAGGTGAGTTGCATGCATCGGTGTTTTGGTCTTATCCACATTTTCTGTACCCTTGGTGCAGGCAGAGGCGCGGGCAGTGAAGGCTGCTGAAGCAGCTGCAAAAGCTGAGAGTCGTGCTGCCGATGCTGCAGCAATGGCAGCTGGTTACGAAGATTCTGCAGAAGCCCAGGTACAGCAACAGTGGTGCCAGCCAACCTTCATCTGTGTGGGGCTCAGGTTACTGCACCCGTTGTATTGAAACTGGCTAAATTTCGCATTGATTACAACTGTGGAAGATGTGTCACCTGTTTGTTGCAGTACTGCATATCTTAATGCCCTGCCAATTGAGAAGAACAACATCCCCGATCTTTTGACCAATATAATAATGCAGGACATGCTAGACAATCTTTGAGTTGGATGTATCTCCTTGCACATCTCTGCTGATTATTGTACTTTGCAAGTCAGTTGGGGCTGCAGAATGCCTGCAAAGGTCACCAGCAGTATCTTCCCCAGGATTCCAACTTTTTGGTGCCACATCTCCCTACCATCTGAGATGCTTTGTTGTGCAGTTGGCGATACCACTCACTGATGAAAATGGGTGGTGGGAGGGTTTGGGGTACCTGTGCCAGAATAACCACTTCAAGGGCACAGACTATACGGTGTGCAGTCGCAATGCTTAGCTGTGGCAAGCTCCGCTATTCCAGAGTAACAATGTGCTTCTCATGTATTATAAACTGCTGGGCGTCTGTTCCACAGGCGGCATTGGCGGCGGAGGCAGCTGATTTGCGCCCATTCGACGGGGAGAATGCCATGGAGCAGTGGCACCAATGGTGGCTGTCAGTGTGGGCGCGAGTGGCCAACTTTTCCCACCGAGTGGGTGTCGTCCTGATGGCGTGGCTCTCTGGGCTGTGGCTGGCCATTCAACAATTGTATATGTGGGCCAGAGCTGCCATTCGGGGAGCCACGTCCAACTAGCCAACGCGGTTTGGACGCAGAGAAAGTGACTGCCACGCAGTATTGCGCACTTGTGCTTCTGTCTCGGGCATGTAGGTTTCATCGTTGTCACCGTTTGTGCATGTTTCGATTTTTTTTTTTAATGGGATTCGAAGGGTCGTGGTGTGTAATAAGATTGCGTTTGCGGACGCAGAGGGATCAGGACAATGTTGGAAGCAACTGGCCACCGAACATTGTGGCCATGCAATATGAGACTGATTGGTTGCTGTCCCCGACATGATGCGCAACAGCTTGGGTATTTCATGACATAGTGAAGGGGGTGTGGGATACTATACTATGCAACTGCTGACTGGGGAGCCACGAAAGGATGCCGTGTCTTCCTGTTCCACATTCTGTATCGTGACATGTACTCGAAGTTCAACGCAACAGCACTTCCTTTTTGCTATTACAATTCTATGTTGGAACATGTACGATATATTTTTGCCTCCTGGATGCACGTTGATCTGCTTGGTGCTTTCCGTTGTGTGCGTGCCCATCGCGCCCGAAGGCGCTCGTATAATCTTTTCAACGTTGATGAGAGCTTGGCACACCATTCTGCTCAGCTCAGAAGGATGTTGTCCATTGTATAGCATTTGTCATCAGACGAACATTCCTTCACGCAAGTTCAATGCATTGTATCACCCCTGGCTGAAGTTGAGGCAGCATTGATGTGCTCATCACTTTTTGAGGTGCTTGCGTTGCCTGTCTTCTCCATTTCTCTAAACAGTCCAAAGCCCTCACTGGGGGTTCATCATTTTATCTTTTTCCGTCCATGTCAGGGAATTCTGTAATTTACGTGCTGCATGACTGACTTCATGTGCATCATCATTGTCGCATTTTATGCAGCAAGTGATGTGTGAATGACTTGCGTGCGCACACGCCATTGATGGCAAAATGACGTCACAATTGCGATGTGCGATCTCATGCATGGATCTTCTAAGCCACACCCTTGCTGTAGTGGGCGCGGCGGCCCATTTTACATCGTTTAGAGCGTGTCATGTCACCGAAGGGATACTCAGTCCCAGGTGAACTCTTGAGAGTGTGACCGTTGATCGAGCTTTTGCTTTGCATGACCCCAGGGCCTGCCCCATGACCTAATTGTCGTATCCTAGAGCCGTAACACGGCATAGTTTTCGCTCCCTGGTTGATCCTTTTGGCTGGAAGAGAATTCTTGACAAATCTATTTAACCTCGTTCTGGATGGGGACGTGCAACCACTGCTGATGACTTTGTGGCACAACGCTTTATTCGCTGTGCCAAAACTGAACCAGCTATATGTTCCATGCGGCACAGAAGGTCTTGACAATGGATTCACCAACATAGCATAAATGAGGCAAGGTGCTGGGAAACAATGCAAATAATGAACAAGTGGCATCACAACGAAATGAAGTGGTGGCGATGTATGTTGTAACCAAACTGATCGAGTACCGCTGGACGCATATGGATGTGATCAGACAATAGGAACTGAATTGAGGACGCTGACAAAACGGACCGGATGGGAGGGACAGAATTCCTGTTGTCCCTTCGCTCCGTTGTAAACCATGGCCGTGTACTCGATCCTGGGGTCGCCACCCCTCGACCCTGCATGCCTTCATCAATGTCAGCACGTTGCACTGTGTCAGACACGGCTGGTGCCTCAAGGACTGGCGTGCGTTCAGATATCACCTCCCTGGATTATCCTGGGGCCACACGCTTTGTTGGTGCAATGGTCTGTCAGAGCAAGCGGCTGACAGACGGGTTATGACTGCTGGGGTGGGCCAGGCACCCGTTCTTCTTCCTCGCAAATGTGCGGTCCCCGGTTGGGTGTGGTCTCGATCGGCACCCCAACCGGCAGCGGCCGTGTCACCGCCGCGTCACCACCGCGTTACCACCGCATCAGCGCGGCCAGCGTCAAAAGCAGGCCGTCCTGAGCCGCCCAGCAGGTTGCGGGGAGGTGAGCCGCCCGTCGCAGCGCTCCCCGAAGTGCCCGCCCACCCTCCGCTGACTCCACCGGAGCTGCCCCCCAAAGGCGCCACACCTACTTTCGACCGGGCCACCCCACATCGCCGCCGATCGCTCCCCTCCCTCCGAGTGTGGCGGCCCGCGGGAGAGGCAGCAGGCCGGTGGACAGGGCACGTGTTTGTCCCCCGTGGGCTTGCCTCCCCGCTGTGCAGCGCCCGTTGTCCATCCTTCAGGGCTGGTGCGATGTCGCGCGTGACTGTGGCGGAGCACACTGCCATCGGCGGGCTGGCCGCCTCCGTGGAGGCCGTCATGATGCAGCCCATGCTGGCCGTGAAGAATGCGCTGCAGGAGGGCCGCCCCGTGCCGCGCAACCCCCTGCACCTCTACCGCGGCGTGGGCGTCAACGTGCTGACCATCGCCCCCATCACGGCAACCCAGTTCGGCGCCAACCGCCTGGCGGAGAAGGCGTTGATGGCAACCGCCGGCGACGTCGGCGGGGGGGGCCACATGCTGTGCGCCTGCTCCGCGGGTGTGCTGTCCGCCTTCATCGCCTCGCCGGCCGAATTAGTCATCATCCGCCAGCAGAAGAGCGGGCGGTCGCTGGGCGTGGAGACGGCGGATCTACTGCGGACCCACGGGCCCAGGGTGGTCGGCCGTGGG
Organism: Ostreobium quekettii; assembly: GCA_905146915.1. Lineage (NCBI taxonomy): Eukaryota > Viridiplantae > Chlorophyta > Ulvophyceae > Bryopsidales > Ostreobiaceae > Ostreobium > Ostreobium quekettii. Next base: position 108,690 of record CAJHUC010000736.1, on the reverse strand, counting down.
CTGGGGACATGCATGCTGAGGGAGGGTGTTTACGCCTCGGGCTACCTTGGCCTATTCCCTGTTCTTAGGGAGCGGCTGGACAGGGATGGGTACTCCCCCGGGGTGTCCATAGCGGCGTCCGGCGTGGTGTCTGGGGTCCTGGCGGCATTTTTCAGCCACCCGTTCGACACCGTGAAGACCAAGCTGCAGGCGCACATCGCGTGCCGCCCCGAGCACGCAACCGCGTCGGCCTCGGCGAGGACGATCGTTGAGCAGGGGGGGTTGAGGGGCCTGTGGCGGGGCCTCGCGCCGCGGTGCACAAGGATCGTGTGCGCGGTGTTCCTGCTGAACGGGGTCAAGAGCGCGGTCGTGGGGCACTTGGAGAAGCACAAGGCAATGGCGGAGGACGCTGCGGGGGAGGGGGCGGAGGCGGAGGCCGAGCGGGAGATCCACAGTTTGTGAGGCGTCCTCCAGGGACTGAGGTGATTGGGGAGGCCTGTGCGCGGCGCGAGGAGTGTAGCGGTTTGTGGCGTTGAGAGAGCGATGCTGTGGCAGCAGCCACGGATGTTGTGCGTGGCATCTGCTCCAAGAGATAAAAATGGGTGGGAAGAGGAGGGGCTGGTAGGGGGCTGCGGCGGCCAAATGTGGAGATCCCTTTGTTGGGTGTGCGATTCTTGAGCTGCATGGGCAGGTCGAGTCGCTGGTGTTCCCAGGCCAGGCTGCTGTATGGAGGCTCGATCCCGCGTGCCTGCAATGCGGCCGGAAGTGCGACCTGATGTGCAGTTCTCAGCGATGCGGGGGTGCAATGGCAGCTGTGCTGTTGTATGGGCTCCCTGAAAAGATGCGTGGCGAGAAAGGGCAGAATGGACTTGATTGCATAGGGCATGGGTAGTGCTGATGCTGACCATAGTTTATAGCATGTGGGTGATCTTTGCAGTTGAATTTCTTTTGCTGTCGGAGGTGTCTATCAGACGCAGCCAAACGAATGGGCAGGTGGGATGTGGGGGACACAGCGTCTTCCACAGCATGACATGGACATTTAGATGTGTACAGATAAGCGCCATTGTTGTTGCAGCTGGAGCAGGAAGGAGTAGAGCCTTTGCGGGATGGATGGGCCAGAGGACTTGGCAATTGGATAACGCTCTCTTGATAGGGCGGCACCCAACTGAGATATGCCTGACTGTTGGAAGAGGGTGTTGATAGCTATGTGGGCACTGACTTGCCGGACTTGCAGCAATGACACAACGAATGAACACGAACCCAGGGAGCGTATGCTGTGTATGTTGTACGGTTCTGGTGTGGGGTTTAATTGTGGGTTCTGCAAAGACTGGGGCGAACTGTGGGCTCCATTCTGGTCATCACGGCTTCTTCTGAATTTCGCCGATGGCGACCACAAGACCAAATCCGCAGGCGGCAAATCCATCTTGGAGATTGAGTCCCTCACGAGGCTGTTCGAGTGGGTGGCGGGAAACGTACCTCAGCCGCGCCAGACGGATGCAGACCAGGCCTGTCCTGCTGCAGAGCCATGATTGCCAGACCAGCCGCGACAACGGGCTGATGGGCATTGAATGCGGTCCCGATCTTCGGGAAACATTGCAGTCGCCTCCTTCCCCGCAGGCGAAACGGGATGCGGCACACACACTGACTGAGGACAGTTCGGAAACAAAGACACATGCACAGCAGCGATGGTGGGCCCAGAAAGAGATTGTTACAAGAATGTTGGTCCCATGTGTATTTACACTCCAAAAAGGGTGTCCCAGTCCCCGGCCCTGGCCACCTTTCAAGAAGCCTCCAAAGCTACTATCCCCGTACAGAACCCCGTGAGCTTGTCCCCAAACGTCTCAAGTTCTCCAATACTTGTCCCCAACATGGTACAACCCGTCCTACACTCAATACACCCGGCTCAATTCAGTTCCCAGCAAGTGATTCCAGTCCCCAGCAGGCAATTCCAGTCCCCAGCAGGCAATTCCAGTCCCCAACAATCACGTTCAATCACAAGTACGTCTCTCCATAATGATCCAGCAATCAAATCAATCAAATCAGTAAAATATGATGGAAGTCAACATTGCCCGCCAATGCAATCCATAGTCCCGGCTTTGGCACTCCACCAACGTACATAACAAAATAGCTTACTGATGACGAATTCCAAGCTCAGTTCTCCATTCCCAGGTCAGGGCTCCGTTGCGGCTTAGTCACACTTCAGGGAGGTCGCACATTGGGGCTTGCAGCATGGGCGGCTCTCTCCAGGCGGACTCCTGGACATTAAGAAACAGAACAGGGCAATTAGTACGCCTTTAACTCACTAATTCCAGGCCATGCTCAGCAACTCAAACGAGGTTGGAGCAGATCAGATCAATCGAAGAAACAACTAATAATACACACCCTCAAACTGGTCATCTCAGTGGGGGTACTTAGAAAATCGCCACAAGTGTGTCTCCTGCCGCCGGAGACACACTTGCCCACCTGTTTGTGGACATCCGCGCACAGTACTTTCCTTCAGTTGCCAACTGAATGACAGCCCGAGTGCCATTTATTGTAGTGTCATCGGGCACAGATGCCCCAGTACCCCCAATACTTCCTGTTGTCCGCGCGGTGGATTCCTTGTGCTCGCCTCCCGCTGGCATTGCAGGCGGGTCAGCCGTGTCGCACGCCGTTTGGCACTTGGATGGCCGCGGGAACGGCCCGCCCGGCGCACACCAGCGCGCTGGAAGCCCCCGCCCCGGACCCGGGCAGCGCCGCCGCCGTCATTTTGGCATGCTGGAGAAGAAGGGAGACTTAGTAGGGGCGGAGTGCAGGTGGCGCGTCACTGGCGTGCTCGGGGAGGGCCAATTCGCCGTCGTTTTCGAGGTCGACGACCTGAAGCCCGCTCTGGACGACGCGGACGCCCGTGGCCGGCGCTGCGCGCTCAAGCTGGAGAAGACCGCCAGCACGACCTCCGTGCTGACGGAGCACCGCGCGATGAAGAAGATGCAATCCGCCGGCGTGCCGCGCCTGCACGATTTCGGCTACCACGACGGGCGGTGCTTCATCGCGATGGAGCGCTTCGGACGGAACCTGCACACGCACGCGGCGCGCGTAGCGTCGCCGGACGCCCGCGTGGAGGCGTCCCTGTGCGGGAGGATCGGCCTGGAGACGCTGGAGTCCCTGAGGCGCCTGCACAGCGCGGGCTTTGTGCACAGGGACGTGAAGCCGGCGAACTTCGTGGCCGCCAGCGGCGGGCGATGGGTGCTGATCGACTTCGGCCTGGCGCGCCGGTTTGTGGACGACAGCGGGGCAGCGGTCGCGGAGCGCACGGAGGGCCTGGGCTTCAAGGGCAGCTCCACGTACGCCTCCATCAACGCGCACCTGCTGCGCGACCTGGGCCGCAGGGACGACCTCTGGAGCTGGTTCTACATGCTGGTGGAGATGCTCACGGGCACGCTGCCCTGGCGGCGGGTGAACAGGGAGCGGCTGGGCCGGGAGCGCGCCCACCGCGAGATCCTGTCCATGAAGCTCGACGCCAGGGACAGGCCCGAGACGCTCGGCCGGGAGGCCGGCCTCCCGCCCCCCTTGTGCACCCTGTCGAGGTACCTGCAGAACCTGGAGTTTGGCGACGCGCCCGACTACGCGGTCCTGCGGGCGCAACTGAACTCCCTGGTCGAGGATTGGGGCCAGCCCAGCGCCACTGGCAGCCCTGGGGCGCCAATCACCACCCCCCCAATCCCGGAGCGCAGGAACGGGCGCAGCGCATCTGCCGCTTGGGGGTCCCCATCCCATCCGTTGGTGGCCTTCAGGGGCGAGGCGTCCAGCCAGGAGGCCTCCAGCGAGGGGCCGGGGGTCGCGGAGGAGGTCCAGGAGGCTGGAGACGGGGGGGTGTGCGCGTCCGAGGCGTCGCCTGGAGGGCCGCCAAGCTCGCCGCACACCGGCAAGGCCGCGGTAGGCGCGCCGGAGTCCCATCTGGAGTCCCATCGGCGCGCGACGCGCCAGTTTGGGCCGCGGAGAGAGCTCGGGGTGGCGGATGACGTCTGCGCGTCAGGTCGTGCTGGAATCGGTGAGGAGGATTTGCGCAGACGAACGGGTGGAGCCAGCGCGCCGGGGGAATTCGAAGGTGGAGATCGGCGGGAGGCGCACGGGGGGGCGCTTGATGCCGGCCGCGATGAGCATCGGACGCGGTCGCTGCGCTCACCGCCGCCTGGGCCGCAATCCAATCCTGGAGGTTGCCGGGCGGCGGATGGGTTGATTGGGGAGGATGGGCGGGGCTGCTCGAGCCCCGCATCTGAAGGCGGCAGGAAGCGGGCGAGGGACGATGGCGGAGCGCGTGGGGCTGAGCAGGGGTCGCCCAAGGCGGCGAGGATGGCGGAACCGCAGGTTGACAGGCTGAGTGAGGTGGGAAACGGGGATTTCATCGCGGGATTGGCGGCCTGGGCGCGGGGACCCGATTTTCCGGAGGAGGGGCGCGCGGCGAGGAGGGCACTGCGCGGGGCGGAGCCCATGGTCGCCGTGGGCGCCGTTGCCTGGGTGTTCGAAGAGTTGGCGCAGAGCGCGACGGGCAGCGCGGCCGTGGTCAGGATGCTGAAAGACTCGAGCTGTTTCCTGGCGGACCTGGCGAAGAAGGCCCGGAAACGGCTAGAGACGGTTAGGCGCCTAACGGATGACGGCAGTGGGGGCAGGGGATAGGAGACAGTGCGTGCGCACTGTGTGCGTGTGTGTACATAGGTAGTTTGTACAAGTTTTGATGCCATTGCTCGCGTGTAGACTGCAGGTTTCTGACGGGGCGTCGACGAGCACCACCCCGCGCCGTGCTGCTCAGCCAGTGTGGGTGTTGCAATCCTCTGGCGTCCACAATGCCGAACCCTGGCCAGCCACAGTCGACCAGTGACGGGTGCGCTGATCGCACCACCTTGTCCTTGATCATAAGTCGACGCCCTTCACCCGTGCACCTCTTGGCCTCTTTCGTCACTCCCAACTTGGTGTAGATAGCCGGCAAGCCACCTGTTTTGTAGCGTAAAATGAATGAATGCCCGTGGGCGCCACCAGGTTGTTTGCCCCAATGCGTGGATGCCTCAATGGCCATGCCTGATACAACCTGCGAGTATCAGTATTAGGAACCCCAGCAACAAGCACCGTCAAAAATCCAACAAATTTGCAAGGCTACAGCCTGTTTGGAGAATGTGCTACGTTTGCAACTTTCTATTGGGCGCACTGCCACCACAGTCGCTTGAAGGCAACGAGTAACAGCAATATGAGGCAACAACGGATGCCCCATGGGAGGCACCAGTACCACGGCATGACCATTGGATATAAAGGAATGCTCACATCTTGAGGTTGCTCTCAATCCTCAGAATGCTCTTGCCAGCGACCCACTGAGTGGATGCCTGTAGTATAGACATACTCCCTTTGATCCCAGTCAAGGCCAAATGGATCGAAGCATTGTTGGTGCTGCAGGCTCCACAAATTGCTCAATTTTAGCCGCTCCATCGCAACGTTGTGCCAAATGACGTTGTACCGCAAATGACCACAGTGAGGCTACAACAGTGGCTGCTTGCAATTCAAGTCCATCAAGAACTCTGCCGATAACAAACGGCGATGCAATTGGTAGACAGGAGGAAATTTCCTGTGCGTGCACGCACAATCAGGGCTGACAGCCTGAAATGGTTTGAATACTTACAACAGGTCCATGTTTGTCACAGCCCACAGGGAACGTACCCAACACTCCCTAATCTGTGACTTGCCATTGCTGTGCATCAACGCATGTGCACATGTGTGTCTGGAATGGTCCTGTCTGCCAACCTGCATTTCTGGGTGTCAACAAGTGCGAGCAACTCTCCCCATGGGCGGCAACTCCGTCTAGCTGATCTCCAAGGAAGCGCCAACCTTTGCACCTTTGTCAAGGTTCTTGGCATCAAACTGGCCAGAGAGAGCCAGTTTGACACCCTTCTCGATCTGATGCTCATAAAGCACAGAGGTCACGCCAGAGCTCTCCGCCTTCCCTTTGATAAGGACCCCACTGTTCAAGAGTCTTGTGAGGCCAAATGCAAATGTCTGGGAACTTTCGTCCTTCAGTGAGCGAACTATCTCCACCCCAAGAACAGTCTTGTCATCCAAGTTCTGAGCATGCAGAGCCTTTAAGATCCCCTTGTCATTGTATAGTGCTGTTGCCTCATACCCTGGTCCAGTATACACGGTGCCAAAGCTCCAGGAGGAGAATGCCCCTTTGGCACTATCATAAGTGCAATCCGCACCGTACAGCATTTTTGCATATCCAGTTGCCAGCGATGCAGTGACCTTGGGTGATGTGGTCGCATCCACATCCACTTTGGTGTTGAGGTATGGCCGGGTATACTGAAGGCCAACCTGCCCGCAGAAGGATTGAATTTCACATGACGCACCACACGAGGCAACAGGAGCCACACATCTCCAAGGCCAAAAGCTGTTGCTGTGGGGCAATGCATGTGCCATTCAATCGTGACAAAGAGACAGTGATACAAACGAAGTGCTGTTCGGGGCATCACGCATGTAAGCAGGTTCGTGGCATCAGTCGCCAGTTGTTCATGTTGCAGCAACCATTTTGATTGGCCAAATATCGTATACACACGTCTTCCATCAGGTTGGTAAGATCGCTGGCCATTCTGAGAGAACCCCTGTCCTGCCCCCAAAGCTGCACCCACCTTTGAAGGCGAAGTAGCTGGCAAAGCAAAGCTGCCAGTGCACTTCAGGCCAGGGACCAGAAAGTCCGCGATGTTGCCCTTCACTGTAACCTGTACTTTCCACACAACATCACATGAGCTACAGGGATGGAGCCGCTTTTCCTGGGTTGCCGGATAACGGATCAACGGCCCGCCCACCCGGCGTGGGGCCTGCCGCTCCAGGTCCCAAACGCCAACCTCTCACCAAAACCCGAACGCCGGTCCGCACAATCTCCTCACTCACCTTGTTGGCATTGTTCACCGTCGCGTCCACGCTGTAGCGTTCATAGCTGTACGAGGACTTGAATTCCCCCGACACCTTGTCGCCCTTGACGGTCGAACTCAGCGTAAACGCCTGCAAAAGACAGCCATCGGCAGGCTCAGCCTCCCGTTCACGCCTCGCAAAAGCCGCCCAGGCGCTACAGCCTCGGATTTCCAAGCAGGCCCTCCTCGGCCGGCCAAGCCGCACCCACCATGCCATCGGTAGCCTTGGAGGACAGCTTGAGCTTCTGGTCATATTGATAGGTTCCGCCTTTGCCCCCGCCGTAAAGCACCTCTGCCAGCACCGCACAGGCCACGCGCACTCAGAAAATCATTCCGGCCCCTTGGCGCCACAAAATCGACCGTCCGGTCGCTTTGCGCGGGGAGGCAAGCGCGTCACAGCGGCACTGTGGCTCGGGGTGGCCAGGCCAGTCGCGCGCAGCCCCGGCATCGGGCTCGCGACCTGCCCTCAGATCACCTTTGGCGGACTTGCCGAAGTCTGAAAACCCTGGCACCTTCATCGATCCGGCGCGAGGCCCCGAGAGACGGCGGCGCGGACGGGAGGCGGCAGGCGCGACGGCTGCGGGCTGATGCCGGCGACAAGAGGGGCCGGAGTTTGCAAGGCAGGGGCTGACGTGGAATTTGGCCGGAAGGAAAGACCGCAGTTGGAAACGGTCGGGGCGCTGATCGGGGCTTTGGGAGATCAAGGGCTACAATATTCCCGCACAACTTGGGAGCGTGCCAGGCTTTATTCGGCAGTCGAACGTGGTACATTGGGGGCACCCGTCCCCAGAGCGGGCTCGCAGCGCCTGTCAGGGATTTTCCTGCCCTGGGCAGTGGTGGTGGGGTGGGGGGCCGGGGCTGGGGGCGCCGTCGCTGCCGCGCACAACCTGTAGCTGCATCGAGGTCTGCGTTTCACACCACCAGGTCTTGATCTGACAATTGGTTGCGCGCCGGCCCCGCAGTTGGTTGGGAGGGCAAGGGACATTTTTCTGGCGGGGTTCGGACGCGCGCCTGCTGCCAAACACGAAAATACAAAAACAGCAGTTTTCGTGCGGGATTTGGTAAACACACTGCAAAGTTTGCACGACAATATAGACTAGGGAGTTGGTACACGCTCAGAATGTGATAGACGTCGTGGGAGCCACGACTTGCGATCTTCGTGAGCGTGCAAACGAGGCATTGTCTTGTCGCAACGCTAGTTACAGTTTCCAAGGGGATACTACGTAAGTTGCTCACCGGATGGTCAGTGGTGCGCCATTTGCCAAATGCCACTCGCAGTGTGTGCACACTCTAGTGGCGATGCCATCAGGATGTGGAAGGCAGGCCAGGCGCGGATCTGCAGTGACGCTGGAAGATGCACTGCAAGACATGGGCTGGGTCGATCGACTACGTCGCGCAGCCGATCGACCATCACATCGTCGATGTAATCTGCTTAGTGAAGCGTCTTCACTGAGGCTCACAGCTGACCAGTTGAAGCAATTTTGCATGGTGGGTGGTGCTCCTGTCCCACATATACAATTGCTATTTTTGTTCGTCAACCATAAAATACTGCAATTCGTGGCGAATAAGCAGCGCCTGCCGCAGTGTACAGCATCCGTCGCATTGACAATCCCTGATCTGTTGACGCACCCGAGCGCCAAAATCCCTTGAAGCCAATGTCTTCAGACCAATTGCATGTCGTTATCATGAGGTCGATCTCCAATATTGGAGATCGACCTCATGGGACCAATTAATTGGTCCCATGTGATTCCAACCCTTTGTGGGTGCGTTGACAGACCCAATTTCTTTCATGTTTGCTCACAGCCACTTTTGCACCAAAGCGGCACATCCCATCCCTGCGCAGCATCGCCCCTGACAGCTGAATCCTAACACCAAAAGCAGGTTGCAAATGATGACGTAAACAGTTGGGCAGTGCTTTGCGAGGAAGGGCTTCAAATTCGCAGTTCCTTTTCTTGAGCCATTCGGACGGTCTCTAAAAGGGCTGTGGATACGTACGAACACAGGCCGGAAATTACACAAGAAACGGCTGATGAAACGCGCGATCCCCGACTTCCTCAAGGCCCTGGCGGCGTTGTTGCTGCGGGTCGAACGAGAGTAGGACACACAGGCAGGCAGGACCCGCGCGGGTGGCGTATATAGGAGGGTGTGTGATTCGGAAATGTGCGTCAAATATTTCGCTGAATGGAACACAAACTTTCTTGTAATGGACACAGGAACATATTGATGTTGATCTTTGTTTCCTTTTTTCGACCACCGCCAGCGTTGCAGACAAGTGGTGGACGCATGAATTGAAAGACGAAGGGCAGAAATTGTCAGGTGGTATGTACATGCCCGTCATCGCCTGCAACGCGCATATGGTCGCGCTTTGTATTGCAAAGGATTTCTTTTCTTTGCTAAATTCACGACAATGGGTGCTGAGCACCCGTGGTGAAACGTTTACTGCCTGCGGGCAACTCACAGCACGAGCAGCTCCTCCGAAACCCTCCAAGGCCGGTCAATGTGATAGGTGCTGGCGCAGCCTCACTATCTTCCGCCTTGTTGTGCTTGTGTATATACATGCAAGTCTTATCAGCACACAACGAAACCGCAAGCAAGTTATTGGAATCTGCGAATGGTAGAGCAGGGGTGAATCTGACTACTGGAATTTGGAGCAAACCAACATGTACCCAACCAAGGCGTTGGCAACTTTTCTTTCGTTGAGTCATGAAGTAGCAAAAATTAGGTCATACGGGTATCCAACAGCTGCTTTCTCCCAAGGAAGTCTGTGCCAACACAGCACTTAACGAGACACCCAAAGCGGGACTGCAATAACATCCCATAATTCTTGAAAGGCGTTTCTTAGCCTTCCAAAGCGTATTTCACTGACAATGCATCTCAGGAGGCTCCTTTGCAAATTGCATTTGATTTGCATACCGGGCCGGCCCTGGGCAGTTTCGAATTGCACCCAATGGCCGCCAGCACCGTGCCCCCACTCAGCGCCAGCCGCGGCAGCCCTTCCATCATTCTGACATGTGCGCCCGAGCCCTCGTTGCGAGCCTGGTCGCCCTGGCCTCCGCCGCAGCGCCGATCTGCGGCCAGGGGGGGACCGAACGCGTAGCCCCCGTCGTCCAGACTTGCGGCGGACTGCGCACGGCCTTGGCGGGGGGGGCAACCACAATTGCGGTCAAGGGCGACCTGGAGTGTTCCACAGGGGTCTGGAACTGGACGGGATCACCCGGAGCGGAACCTGCGGCTGGGGTCCGGCTCCAGCACGATGTGGCGGTCATCGGCGTCGACGGGCCGGCGGGCCGCGCGTCAATTGACTGGGGCGACTCGCTGCACGCCATTTCGACGCGGCCCGGCGGCAAGCTCCTCTTCTCGAACGTCGTCATGTTCGTTCCCCAGTTCGACGCTTCCTTCGCGGCGTCGTTCTGCCTGCCAGCGGGGGAATCGCAGATGGCCTTCCTGGGCGTCGTGTTTGCGTCAGGCCGCTGCCCCCATCCCGTCAGCCGGCAATCGGCAACCCTTGGGTCCGCTCCGCGGGCGCCCTTCTTCGGAGGAGCCCAGGCGGTGTCGGCCTTGGGTGCCGATGCACTCCTGCTGAAAAGCTTCGGTGCCCTGAGGCCCGCGGTGTCCACATCGGGGACCGAGGGCCCGACCGATTCCTGGAACCTGTACATATGCAGCAGCGTGCTTGTCTGCCGGCTGAGCCCCGGCGATGACATGGCCGCGGCTCGATCGCGGGAGGGTCTGCTGTCAACCGACTGCGCTGAGGGGTTGACGGGGGCGTCTGGCGGAAGAGGCTGGGTGGAGGACAGGCCAGTGAGCCAACAGGTGTGCCAATCTTCCAACTACATTTGTCCAAACGAGGCGACTTGCGGCGCTTCAGGCTCCAAAGCTTCAGTCCCTGTAAATTTCGTACCGAAATTGGGCCCCACTGCCCCTTTCGTTGCCGTGCCTTTGGCGGTATACGCAGAAGCCGCAGGAGCATGTTTCCTCCTGCCAATGCCACACCGCTGTTTGACTATGTCCCCCCGCGAACTTTTGATCGTTCTCTTGTACTTCAGCATTTCAGCATTGGGATTGCGTACGAATCGGGGTTCCGGAATTCTGTGGCCATGGGACCATGAACAAGTCCTTCTGAACAAACACTTCGTTAGGTTTTCACGCCCATCATAACCTATCAGGTGCAAGGGCTGTGTTTCGCCATTTCGTGGCAAATGTAATCGACGGATTTTGATGTATTTCAGCATCGCCATCGACAATCCATCTTGAAAATCAGGAATTGGTGGACTCCTTTTCACTGTTGCAGTGCCTTGCGTTCGATTGAAAAGAACATTGACACTGCTTTATAATGGAAGGTAGGCAACTGACGGCTGCTCCCTTCTGGACTATCGATTTTCTAATCACCCTCCAAGGCGACTACAGCCACAACGCCCTTGTGCTGAATTTCCTAAAGTTTATCTCTGCAAACTTCACATCGAACTCGTATTCCGGAGACCTATTTTTAAGCCTTTGAGCTCCATTTCTTGCCCAGGTGGCGTTGAGTGTGGCCGCCGCCGGCGTGGTGGTCCTGGCCGCATTTTTGGCGGCAACCATGCTGCGGCGGTGGCGCAGAATTCATTTGGAAGCCCGAAAGCTGGAGGCGGCACACGGTACAGTCACTGTCTCGATTTCAAACGAGATTGCATATTTCAGCAGGGACCCATTTTTTCTTTCTTGATGAGCGTCGCTCAAATTTTTATGAACCGAGCATTATTTCCCGATAGTTGTCGTTCGCTGTGTCCTGATTAGGGCTTGTGCCGCGAGAATTTTGGGAACACCCAGTCATTTGCCACAAAGAAAAGTTTATTCGGCAGTTCTGACAACATAGAGCGGCCTGATGTGACAGGAATTCCGTCAGGATGCCATATGATATGGAAATGGCGACCGTGCTAATGGTCGCCTCGATATCGCATTTCACAGTTCCGTGGGTTGTCCTAAGCGTATTTATTTTTCATGGGCTGTCCTGGTGTCCAAAATAGCTCACTTTTCACTGAAAAGCTCAAAGTAGCTGGTTCGGATATCCTTTCGAATTAATGCCCATTCTGGATGCTTCTGCAGGTCATTTCATGTTGGCATTGGGCATCAACATTCAAATATTATTAAAACATAACCCTGCAGGATCTACTTACATTCGCCGGTGATGCGCATTTGCTTGGGTTCGCTCAATTGCCAGACGTATGTTTCAAACAAGAGATCCGGGTAAAGAGGCGCTCAAGCACAGCAATCTCTTAAGGCCCTAAACTCATTGCGTTGTGTTTTGCAGAAAAGTGCGTAGCTCAGCAATTGCGGAAAGAGTTGTGGGGAATTCTGAATTGCCATATGTGCGACGCTCAATGCAGTGTGCAACACGATCCCCCCTGCCCCCTCCCCCACTGACGCTCCCACCCATACATGGGGAATCATTGGGGGATATGTTGGAAGAAACGGCACAATGGTGAAATCGCGTCGCCCTGTGATTGTTAGATGATTGCTGCCTTAGAGTATCAGGTGAGAAACTCATGTAATACACATCCCGAACAGCAGATTTCGATGACATAATCGACCCAAGCGTCGGTGGAGACAGCGTAGCTGGCGGTGATGGAAAGGCCCTCGAAATGGAGGCGAGACTTTTGCAGCGCATCAAGGAAATGGACTCCAAGGATATTGCCATTGAGTGTCTCATTGGTCTTGGAGGCTTTGGAAGAGTCTACCGAGGTGAGCATCACGAGTTTGTGCGGTTCAAGGGCTCAAATGTGCGACCCCATACCCACTCACTCTCCAGCGATTGTGTAGGCGACGACGCAGATGTGGGAGTTTTGTGTTCAGTGCTGTCATTCTCATTTACAGCAATTCTGACATTTCAAACAAACGCTCGTGCCGATGCCATTGCTATTCAGGAATTGTGCACAAAACACTGATGGGAAGTAATTTCCTTCGTATTGCCAGATTCGCACAGCCGCTTGCATTGGTGTCTGTTCTTGATAGGATCCACCTATTTTGCTAAGCACTCTCTTCTTATTATGCGCAATTAATCCCGCTCCTTAGAAGGTGTGCAATGGACAGTATGTGGTCTTGGGTGAGTGATTCAGAATCACGGGAACTTGTGTTTCTGCAACTACTGGTAGGATTTTTTCTCGCAAGTGAATTTCACGTCGTCGACTTTGATCCAATCGATTCAAACAATCATTTTGCATACGATTTTGATGTCCTGTTCATCTCTGGAGAGATGACTTTGTGTTGTACAAATTTTCGTTGCCGCTGCGATTGCAACTAAGCCGCGAGCAGAGTGGTATTTTAGGAACGTGGAAAGGGGCCGTCGTCGCCATAAAGATAGTGGAGCACAGAGGAACCGAGACCGATAGCACGTCCCTGGAAGCTCTTGTCAGCACAACCATGTCCCACCCCAATATTGTACGTTTCCTTCCAAGACAAGTTTACTGAGCCATTCGCTAAAATCCATTTAGTTCTGAGTCAATGTTCAACATCCACTGTATGGAGTCTTGCTCACGTTGGACGTGCCGCTAGTTATAGCTCATCACCAATTTTAGTACCTTAGCACGCGAGAGTCGTTCTTCCACGCCCATCTCACAGTGGGACCAATTGGGTGGATTGCATATCCACTAAGCTTCTTCACACTCATTTGACAAGAAACGGTCACGATGAAGGGTTGGATGAAGGTTTGGATTATGACAACGGGATTGCCAATGTGTGGATAACGTGCTATGCTGACAGCATATTTCACTGTACAACGGTATTGATATTTCACTGGCTTGACGTGCGTCTTGCTGCAGTTCATGTAGCTATTGCACCTGGGAGTCTACTGGTTGGTTCGTTGCCTAATCGCCACGCGCTTGCTGCCGTCGTTGTTCACATGTGCCCCCCACTAGGGAAACAAGTGGCTCCAACATGGGAGCTGTGGTCAGAGTCATAGAATCACCGCGTGTCAACGTGGGCCTGTGTATCAAAATTTGCAGGTCCAAACATTCTCCGTCCACACGGCGGGTGCTGGCAGCGGCGATAATTCATGCGCCTGGGATGTGTCAGAGATGCGCTCCCAGGCTGAGACGGCTGCGGGTATGCATAGCGATCCTTTCAGCGCCATGGCATGGCAGCCAGATCGCCCTGAAGCAGCTGCCAAGACCGTCCTAGTTCTGGAGTATTGCGACCGGGGCTCCTTGAAACAGGTGATCGCCGCTGCTGCCTTTGGCGCTTCCACGCAATCTTGAGGATGCTGCACTGCAGAACAGGGGGGCGGGACGCAGTGGGCGGCACCAGTGACGTCACCCCTCGGCAGGCAGTGCACTTTCTCCCATATTCCTTGGATTCGCTTCAGCGCCAACCGTAACCGAAGTGCTCGGCAGCCTGCGAAGGGTACCACCGCGAGATCCGTTTGAGGTAGCTTGGTGTAGTCACGCAGCACAATCGTCTCGAGGTTTATCTATGGGGCATTTTGAAGGATGGCCACTGAATTAAAATTCCGCCACTGTGGCTTCCGAGAGCCTGCAGAAGCGCCAGACCTAATGCTCGAAAACCAAGAGGGCATGTGCAACGGCACCAATGTCCTCGGCTTTACTTGTGCCTCGTTCCAGTCCAGGCCATCGAGGAGGGGCTGTTTCGCAACGGCACGGAGAGTGAGCGCATGAGGCACGTTCTGCTGACAGCGCTGGACATTGCCAATGCCCTGGCCTACCTCCACTCCGTGGGGATCGTCCACGCGGATTTGAAGGCGGGAAATGTTCTGCTCAAAAGCGCCAATACGGACCAGCGGGGGTTTATGTGCAAAGTCAGTGACTTTGGTGAGTGGGTGCATGAGTGGTGGGGGGGCGCTGCAGCAGCTGAACGGCGTCGCCCTTTCCTTCAAATCCCGCGTTTGTGACACCGTAGTGAGGGATTTTTCATTTGTGTTGTGTATGCCTTTCTCATCCATGTTTGGGTTGACAATTGTCTGTGGAGTGCCGCCTTCCATGCAGCAGGGCAAGGCACAACGGACGCAAGCGGCTTTGATTACGTCTGCGGTGTGACCACACCGAATGTCCTGGCACTTGCAGATTCTTGCTGCCCTGCAAATAGCACCACGCTTGCCTTCCAGTGTACTTGTCGTCATTGATGTACGTGTTGAAATTCTGCATCTAATGCTTCGATCAGTTCCACTAGAGTGAGCACCGCTACAGTGCGCACAACTAGCCGCAATACGGACAAAGATCGGTTCATTTCCAAGGACGTTCAAAAGCGCATTTGTGGCTGCATCGCTACCAATCGCGCTGGTGGTTTCCCTCGAGCATTGGGTTCCTTCGCTCATTTCGAATCTGTGATCTGCAGGATTGAGCCGAGTGATGTCGAAGGGTAGAGAGATGCAAACGTTCACATACGGAACTGTGACTCACATGCCGCCGGAACTGCTGCACAACGGCGTCATGACCCCGGCCATGGATGCGTACAGTTTCGGCATGCTGCTGTGGGAGCTTCTGGCAAACTGCAGTCCATTCTCGGGCATGAACCACGGGCAAATCATTCTGTCCGTAGTTGCTGCAAAGAGGCCAAATTTGCCAACATTCCTACCCCCGAAATATGCGGAGCTCATACAAGACTGCTGGCAGCAGGACTACGGAAGCAGACCCACATTTGATGCGATTGTTGGGCGGCTGAAGAAACTGATTGTGGAGTGCGCAGAGAAAGCAGGGCCTGCTCCAGAGGTGCAGCCTCAGAACGAGGGTTTTGACTCGCCACCGGACAAGGAAATGGACGGCCACAGATGCGTGCTGTTGGAGCACTCGTCGCCAGCTTTCAGGTGCAGCTCAGCGGACGACGCCCTCGAGAGTCCTGGAGCCGGGGATGCCTCTGCACTGGGGTCGAAAGTTCCGGACTTCAGTTTGTCAGAGGGGTCTGAAATAGGGGCACAGGCCGCGTCTTTATAAAGGGGGAATGCCCAGCGAGGTGTGCCATTACGACGGGCGGTGTGCGGCACTCAAGTCAATGGACACGGAAGAGCCTGATAGGCAAACCGATGTGCAAGCACCACATGAGGATGGGGATGTTTCCACTGCCGTGATGTATTGACAGCGAATTTTGGTCACGAGGTCGACGAGGTCGACAGCGAGGCATCCACCCATGGATCAGACGCATCGCCTGTAGCTCAGTCCAGGCGCTGAGGATTGCAAGGATGCACACATCTGAAGCATTTTGGTTGCTGCTGTTTGCCTAGCGCTTGAGGCCAGGCATTGTTCCCTGAAGGCCTTTGGCATGGCGCTCTTGGCTACCAGGCGCGCCGTTTTCGCCTCACCGGCTCGAATATATTGCCTGTTCATTAGTAGCACGCAGGTACTTATACACCCGTTCTACGGGCTCATCATGGTTGACCGCAACCGCTTTCAAGGCCTGATCTTCACAACAGCATTCTTGTACATTTCCGTAGACCCTGCGGCGTAGGGAGAATGGATTGAGAGGTCAAGCGAGCCCTGATGGGAAGGGACCAGCCTCGTTGTGCATCAGGGCAGCTGTTTTGCTGTCGTTGCCTTCCAGTCATGTCCTCAGAAAGAGGCACAACGCGCCGCGTACGTCAACCGATGACATATTTTCACAGTAGGGTTCGCTGCATACCGCCTTCAGCGACTGACCTCCACGCTGTCAACAGAAGCACTGTTGGCACTCCACCCACCCTTCCTGTGATGCAACGGTCCATCTTCCCATTCCAGAACCCAGACAATCCTGATGGGAACGCTGTCTTAAAAGCGTGGCCCTTATTAGCGCACTTGAGGAGGCTACAATGTTGCATTCCAGTGCAGAGTCATGTATTGGTCGCAAATGCCTCCGACCACAAAGAATAAGTGTTCCTTTGCCCCACGTGCACATGCAGTGGTGATCCTTGGGCGCCATCCCTGTGGCTGCTAGGTCTATCTAAGATACACCACAGCCGCAAATGCACACAGCCTATCACAACAGCCGAGATCAACCGCATCGAGTCCTGGCCGACGCTTGTAACCACTCCCAAGGGCAGCAACAATAGAATAATATACAGTTGTGGTTGTTTCCTCATGCAAAACACAGCGTCCCATCCCCAGCACTCTGCACTGCACTTGATTATTCACACGATCGCTGGCGCGCGCCTGCCCAATAGTGTGCACCAGCTGTGCAGATCAGCAAGCCTGGATGTGGCCAGAGCGCAGCACAATCGCCGCATCCATCTCCTAATCACGCTCCAGCTGCAAAAAGGGCCAGCTACGAATCCCCTGTGCGAACCTACCCAAGCTCTACAAAGCCCCACACATCGCCTTTCCGCTACCACAAAGGCAGGGACCTGCACCACAAACGACTGTTCCTCAACAGCAACAGTGTGAGACTATCTGAGAACCCGCAGTCTGTTTCCACATCAATTGGAGGGAACAACAGCAACAAGCTGGAGGTGTCCGGCTCCTGGAGGGGTGCCCCAGCCCACCCCTGGAAATATGCCACAGCGGCCCAGAAAACCCCAAGTGCAGCGGCCATGTGCATCAGCTCAGACGGCAGTAAGACGCTGGCGCGGATCACATCCCATACCCAACCGTACTCACAATACGAATCCAAAACTCCAGGGCAGAGAAGAACGCAAGAACAACTGACACACACGTGAGCTTGGAGCAAACACACAACCTTGCATTACAGCTCATACGGACCACAGCCCAAACATAGTCCGTTTCTCTGAGACCAGATCTCAGGGCCGAGTCCTTCCCTTGCAATCATTTGACGGCACGAACTTAGCCATTCGCCCACAAAGTGAATTCACTCCATTGCACCAGAAGGGATGCACTCCAATGGCAGCTGTGCCCACCCACCAACCAGTGCATTCCCTGCTGCTGCTCTGCGTGTGGCCTGAACGCAAGTTGATCCAAGCACACTGACCTTGACATATCCACCAACGGTTCACAGTGCCTCGACACACACACCACGTCTTGCGTTCGCATGACTTCAACCATCAACTCGTTCGAATATCCTTGTCATCGCAGTGTCTTTACGAGGGCGCAGGCCTGCACAATGGACAGCACGTGCCCTCTTGCCTTGGCACCTGACTTGGCTGCCACTCACACCATTCCCTCAGCGTGCATCTGCTGCCCTTCGCCAGTTTTCCAGGACATCAAATGAACACGTGTTCAGTTTGTCATGCAGCACCACATGCAAACAAGGAGCCAGCAATACTCATGGATGCTTCATTTCCAATTTCAATCCCATTGGGGTCACCACATCGCCCACTGATCAGCTGACGTCGTCATGACACAGTGCACCAAATGGATGCACAGGAGGAACAACGTCTCCTGAGTGAAACTCAATTCACAAAGCGAGGCCAGTCCTCAGCACTGCGCCCCCCAAAAACGCACATATATGCATTCTGGCGATACAGCTGGCATGAAGCGGCACAAGGAACGCCAGGGAATCATGCGCTCAGTTGCACCTGGCAAGTTCATCACAGTCATGTGGGCTGAAAATGGAATGACGAAGAGGAATGTTCACTGGATCGAGTAACCTGAGATGCAGCAGACCGGTAGCCATCAGAGGACCCAGAACAATGCGAATGCGAATCCGATTCTGAATCTATCTCGTGACTGTAATCTGCTATGAAACCCGCAGAATCCTGGCGCAACACAGGGCATGCGCCCTTTGTCTCTCCTGAGTTTGTTGTCTCGTAGTAAGGGTTATTGCTGCGCACTTCGGGCAACGTCGTGGTGGACTCTGCAAGTTGCAAACAAAAAACCAGTGAACAATGGGCATGTCAACCACAGAAACATAAACAGGACCAACCGAAAAAATGAACCAAAAACCAGCAAGCTGTAACCTGCCAGTACGAGCATGCACTCCACAAACGCGCAACACCAAGACCTCAGAATTCTGCTTGCTGGTTCCTGTCGATGACTAAACACAGCTCCTTCTTCAAAGGGAAATATATTCCTGGTTGCGCACAACATTGCAATATCTCAACATGAACATGGGACACACTGCCATTCAAAGCTATACCTCATTGAAATCAACGAGGCAACAGACAAGCACACAGCACCACCCTGGCCAGAGTCCTGCAGCTCGTACTGGCTACGAGAAGGATAAAGTGACGATGCATGTTTGTGTTAATGAGATGCTAAACATGTGATCAACTTTTCCGCTAATCACAATGCCATAGTTTCGAATCCCCCACTGGCAGTACACATGGACATTTTTTGTCTACTGGCTCGCTCGCATTCTAAGAACCCTACCTGGCAACACCCCAGCATCAAACTTTCTCTGTAGAGACTCAGTACACTGTGGTCCTATCAAGCTTGGCTCCCCAATTCTTCTGATGAGCGACAACGAGCCTGCCGAGTCGGTCACTGCAGCACCGTTGGGAGTTCCGTATGTCACCAGATTGACATTCATCTGCTTTAGCCGTCGCACTATGTCCGGGAATCTTGGTCGGTCTTGCCGATTCTGCTTCCAACAGTCACGAATCAAATCCGCATAGCAGTCAGGGAATGAATCATCAATGAGTGGCCGTCGACCTTCATTCACAACTGCCAGTATGATTTCCCCATGGTTCTTTTCGGAGTATGGCTGCAAATCTGCGAGCAGCTCCCACAGAAGCATTCCAAATGAGTAGACATCCACACTGGGGGTCAGGATGCCATCCTTCAGAAGCTCTGGCGGCATGTGTGTTATGGTGCCATACGTGAAGGTCTGAATGTAGTCATTCTTCCCCATGAAGCGGCTGAGACCTGTGAAAGCATCAACAGGCCTGCTAAACGCACTGCGCATTTTGAGCAGCAGACGTTTAGCCTGGGATGCAGACTGAACGCCAAACCTGGAAAATTTCAACTCAGCTTGCTACAAGCAAGTACAGGCCAAGGCCTGGGAAGTGCCATTAGTATCACACACAACAAGCATGACCACGATCCCATGCACACGCAAACCTTCCTTATGCCATGCTGTCTCTGAGTGTCCTCTGCTGCGCGCGATCGTTCTTCTGCAAGGCAAGCTCCACACCAAGGAAAAGCTCACGTTACCCCAGACATGGTGAAGCCTGGCAGCCCTGCAAAGGTGGTCTGGGTGAATAAGCGCACATGGTAGAGCACTGAACTGTTCATGCCACTGTCATGGTTGCAGTGTTCAGCCCCAGGCTCACCAAAGTCGCTGACTTTGCAGAAGAAGCCCCTCCTGTCTGTGTTGGCACTCTTCAACAGCACGTTGTCTGCCTTCAGATCTCCATGTGTTATTCCCAAGGAGTGCAGGTAGTTCATCGCATTGGCAACATCAAGAGCAGATAACAGCACATGGTCCATCCTTGGTTTCCCTGTCTTATGGTTGCTCAGCAGTCCCTTTCTCACTGCCTGTGCAACCACGAATTTGGGCCATTCAGTACCAGCACCATTTTGTTCATCTGCTTGAGCGCGTGCCAACCCCAGGCCCTCAGCCCCATGCCATGCCGCTTTCAGCCAATGTAATTAAACACACTACAACCGACTACAACGGCCGTGGGCAACAGATCAAACGCTCAGTTGCTGGCAACCTGCTCCACAAGGTATGTGCACTTTGTACAGCACAAGTTCGACAGCAAAGGACAATGTGATGACAACCTGGAAAGCATGAGGAACTAGCTATAGCCAAGGTGTTGGGTGGTGCATATGCAAACACATGCGCACGCACACGCACAGATGTGAACTTGCAAATCACCCAAAACACTGGCGACAAGCAAGGGACCATCAACCACAGACACTGCCTGCCTGTCTGCCTGCACAAACGACAAAAACAACCTGCCACACCGGGCATGGCTCACGAGTAGCCATGCAACTCACCTTTGCCAGGGATCCTCTATCGCAGTACTCCAGAACAAGCCAGGTCTCAAATAGCTCGCCTCCCTCATTGCCGACTGAGCCTTTGGCCATGTTGCTGAAGATGTCATGCGTCGACATCAGGCTGTTCTTGTCGCCCATCTGGTTCAGAGAGTCGTTCAGGTCCATCGTGTCCACAGTCACTCCATGAGGACTGTCTTGCTGGCGTGTGTGTATCAAGAATGTCTGCACCTGGATGCCCAACAAAGAGTTGAAGTCAGCAAAGCCTGGCATAGGGAATCAACAGCAAAGCTCGTTGCTGTTGCGACCCAACCATCATCAGTCTCTTCCTTGCCAGGATTTGAATCACGAGCATGAGAAGCACATTAGCGGTTCAGTAATAACAACAGCAAAGATTCAAGGGTTCAGCATAATCCAGCTACAGTGCGGCCTTGCAAGGAGCGGTGCACTGATGCAGGTAGGACACTCACCACATTCGGGTGGGATATGTGTTTGCTCAGGTAGGCTTCAAAGGGAAGCTTCAACTCGTTCTCCATGAGTCGCTCTCCATGCTCAATGACCTTGATAGCCACAGTTGTTCCTTTCCACGTCCCTGTACAGCACCAGCATGTAAGCATCCAGCACAGGCAAGCCATGCGACATATCAGCTGCACGTGGCTGGGTTGATTCTGGGTTGCTTGCACAATAGTACTTGCTTCCCACAGAGCCCCTGCCGCAGAAGTCCAGAAGGCCCACAGGTGCGTACTGCGACAAGCCAGGCCCATTTCACAAGGATAATTTTCCCTGCATTCAGCGTGGATGCATCACGAGTCTGTTTCCAACAGCCCACAACGGAACCCCCAGTGTGCAAGGAACCCAACGGCCCATCTGCACATCTGCCAGCCACCAACAAGTGCCACAACCACAATTGTGACCCCAACTTGCAAACCACGCAACCGCTCTTCCTCTGAGCTTTGCGTTGCCAACTTCATTGGACTGCAAACCACTGGACTGGTTGAGCGCCCGCCACTGGTGCCGCCACCCACCTTTGTACACCTTTCCGAAGCCGCCCCTGCCAAGCAAAGTGCCGACCTCCACATCCTGCAGAGGAACATTCATGTTCTTTGCGAACAGCTCGATGGCAAACGACGGCCCTCCGGCCCCTCCTTCTGCTTCTGTGGGACACAACCAGCCGATCAGCAAACGACGGATACGGTGCAAATGCATCGAGACCCGGCCCATCACGAACCTAAGAGAACGTGCGGACACCGGCAGAGCGCCAGCGCTGCGAATCAGATCCATGACTGGCGGAGGGAACGAACGGAGCAAGGCCGCACAAACAGCGGCTCGAGTTCGCGAACCGCAAGCGCACAAATGGGGCGCGCGGACAGGGATGCGGCGGCTGTTCCACTGGCCAGCAGGGGAATATTCATGGCATGGAAGACAGCAAGGAACGGTGAAAGCGCAGCCCACAGTTTCAGAGCGGACGCCGCCAACAAAAACTCATGGAAATGCGACGGTTCGGCCTCAGAAACCATCGCCGCGGCGCTCACAGAAATCTTCCGATGTGCATGCGACACGTGCGAGGCGCAGCGTCCCGCCGCTCAGCGACCCCACAGGCGCGAACGGCCGCGGCAGTTCCTGAGCGGAAGGAGCACGACGCCACGGGTGGCGACGACCCCCGCGCATCGGTCCATTGCGCCCACGCCACCCCCTCGCACCCCAGCGACAACGCGCACGCAAAAAGTGCAGCTCCCTGTCCAAGGACCACAGAGGCGGCAACGCCGAGCCGTGACCCCGGAGGCTGGGGCGCCCGCCGCGAGGGCCCGTGGGGCTCCTCGTGAAAGGCTGCGGCACGCACGGCCAGCAGAAAACGCGTCCCAGCTCGCCTCTTGCGCACCTTTCTTCATCGCCATCGCGGCCTGCGACTTCATGTTCTCCCTCGCCGCGCCCGCGGACACGTGCTTCTTGATCCTACGGACGTGGTAGTAGGTCATGCCCGCCGTCATGGCCACCACCAGGCCGGTCACCGTGACCACGAGCACGATTGTCCCCACGATGCTGGCGCCGCTGCCGGGGCCGCCCACGCCCCGCTGCGCCGCCTCCGACAGCGGCAGGGGCAGCGCATCGCTCCCCCCGTCCACGTTGGCGCAGGACGACGACACCCATGGGCTGTCGAAGTGCTCCGCTATCCTGGCGTCGAAGTCCTCGGGCACGCCGCACTCGATCACCGCGTTGCAGACCTGCCACAGCGAGTTGACCTCGGGGAACCACAGGGCCACGTCCCCCACCAGCACCGTGCTGGGTCCGATGGCCCGCGCCCTCTGGCGGCCGGTCAGGAACTCCGGCCGGGGCCATCCCGCCACCAGGTCCTCGAAGTCGTCCACGTCCACGCCGCAGGAGCGCACGACGACCACCAGGCCCGAGAACACGCCCGTGGCGCCCTTGCGCGTGTCGATAAACAGCAGGTCCAGCGCACCCGCCAGCCCCATGTCGTCCTGGAACATCAGCAGGTCGTGGAAGTACACGACCGCGGCGCGCTCCACGATCAGCACGTGCTGCACGTTGGTCCAGTTCACGGACGCCCGCGGAGGCTCCGTGCCATCGGGCCCGCCGCCGCCGTCGGCCGCCGCCAGGCCCTGCGTCACGTCGAGGTTGCGCCGCACGATGATGGGCTCCGGCCAGTTCTGCCTGGTGCACACTATGTTGTCCTCGATGAGGATCCGCATCACGCTCTCCCGCTTCAGCGCCTCCTGCAGCTCCCGGCACGTGCTCACCCGCTGGGCCACGGACTCGGGCGCCTGCGCCAGCCCCCGCCCGGGCCCGGCATCGCCCGCAACATCCCCTGACGACGGGCCCCGCTCCCCCACCACCTCCGCGGCCGCGACCGCGCAGATGAGCAAGGCCAGCAGGGCGCGCCGGCGCGCCGGCATGCCTGGCCTCCGCGCCGCCCTCTCCTCACGGTGCGCGGCAGAGTCCACGGCTACAGAATCCACCCCTGCTCTGCAAAGGTCCCCTGCCCGTCACTTCCTTGGTACCTGACACCGTGGCGGTGTCACCGCCGGTCCGCCAGCACCTTCATGCACCGGGGGCCGCTCAGCGCGCGGGGCCCACCGGGAGCGCCCACGCACTCAAACACCAGCCCGCTGGCACCCAAAGGCCCCCGGCGCCCCACTGGCCGAGAAAGAACGGAGGTCCGGGCGGAGGCGGTGGGGCGGCTGGCGCTGTTGCCCGTGTTGGTGGGCGGGGGCGCAGCGCCCGTCCGGGGATGCGGGCGATGCACAACGGGGGCAACGCACAGGGCGGGGAGGGCGCTTAGTAACACGTTGGGCGCTCGCGGTGATCGCCCCCTGCTGCGCACTGACTGGCCGACGCAACGTGGTTCCCCTTCCGCTTGCTGGTTGGCCGTTCGAGAGCGTGCGAAGCGAATTTTTGAGCGCCCGTGCCATACTTAGCGTCGTACTTAGTGCAGTGAAGCGTGCCCTACTTAGTGCCGTACCTGCTGCTGCGGTGCCCCACTCGATGCCATGCTTAGTGCCGTACTTAGTACTTAGTACGCTTAGTACCGCGCCCAGTCCTGTACTTCGTCCCACACTTGGCGCCCGGGGGATGTTGACCTGCATTTACGCCCGGCAATCAAGGGCATTATCGAGTCAGTGGTGTTGAACGCAATGGACGAGAGCCCCAGCAGCCGCACATAAAGGCCGGCTGCCCTTCCGGCACCTACTGTGGGGTCAGGAATCTGCTGGAGGCAGCGGAAAGGCGTTTTGGCCGCCGACGGGAGCGCCGCAGCGCAGAGGGTGGGGAGGGCGGCGCGTGGTACCGTTGGCGGCTTTCGGGGGCACATCTCCTTGGGGGCGGGGTCGGTCTCTGTGGCGTTCCTCCTGCCGTGCTGGGCACTGAATTTGATTAGATCTCGGCAGCCGTTCGGCAACTGCCAGACTGGCAAGGGAAGAACCGGGGAGACGAAAACTGTGCGCCAATGGCCCTGGTCTCGTTGCTGGCGACGCGCGTGGCGTGAGGAGGTCGTTGCTGATCGAGTTGGGTGTGAACGCCGCGTGTGAATGTCCATGCATGCCATGGCGCCGGAGGACTTGTTATTCCAAACGGCGCAGTCGTTCGGCCGAGTTGCAGCGGGTGGACCCTAATGGCAGTTTCGCTGGTGCATTGCGCAGGCTTTGAGCCGCAAGCCGATCAGTCGGGATGGCGTCCCTGTCCGAAGGCAACACGGCGGAGACGGTGGCCGACAGGGCTAAGGAGCAGTACGACTCGGAGAAGATGATGACGTTCTATCAGCTCGTCATGGGCGGAGGCGGCTACGATATCCACTACGGGATCTACCGGGAGGAGGGCTGGGGCGTTCAGGAGGCCTCGAGGGCGACCACGGACTTCATGATGAGTCTGATGGATTGGATGCGACCACTTGGGGAGGATTCCAAGGTCCTGGACATCGGGTCCGGTCACGGGGGTGCCATGCACGCCATGGTGCAGAAATACGGGTGCCACGTGCACGGGCACAACCTGTCGGAAGAACAGAACCGCTTCAACATGGAGGAGTGCAAGCGGCTGGGAATCCTGGAAAAGGTGTCCACATCCGTGGGGAACGTCAATGACGGATTGCCGGCGGACTGGGAGGGCGCCTACGACTTCGTGCACAGCTGCGAGGTGTTCTGTCATGTGGCCGACAAGGCCCATCTACTCAAGGAGGTCTGCAGGGTGCTGAAGCCAGGAGGGATCCTTGTCTTCTCTGACATCATGGGAGCAGACGACGCCAGCGAAGAGCTTCTGAAGCCATTCACAGATCACAACGCCACCCTGAAAATGGGGCGGCCCAAGGCGTACATCGAACAACTGAAGGAGTCTGGGCTGGTGTATGTTGCCTGGGTTGACATGTCCCACCACCTCAAGAAGTTCTTCCTTCAGATGGTGGAGCAGATAGACAAGCACACGGACGCCCTCTTGTCCACAGGGTCCACGACGGAGTACTTGAACAACTGGAAATCGGGCCTCACCAACAGGGCTGACAAGCATGCTGCATTTGCGTGGGGATTCTTTTGCGCCCGAAAACCATGAGCTCATTCGTGGCTGACACTGAATATATAAAGTGGACATTGGACAGCGGAGGTTTGCAGCTGTAAGGCTGGCATTGGGATAGCCGTGTCTCAGAGATGAGTTGTGGTGCGTTTTTTTTGGCAATGCTCATTGCTGGAGTCCAGTGCAGGTGATTTGACAGGCGGACAAGCACCGGCAACGCGGACCAAATTTTTGCGAGCAGAAATACCATGTCGAGGGACATT
The DNA here is from genome assembly GCA_905146915.1 of Ostreobium quekettii. Classification (NCBI taxonomy): domain Eukaryota; kingdom Viridiplantae; phylum Chlorophyta; class Ulvophyceae; order Bryopsidales; family Ostreobiaceae; genus Ostreobium; species Ostreobium quekettii. The sequence continues at coordinate 82,719 of CAJHUC010000736.1, read as the reverse complement.
ATCTGGTTTTTCGATGAGGGTGCTTGCAGTGGGGGCACTGCTGCTAGAGAACAGCATGTGGACAGGCCATCGCAGATGTGCAGTGTTGAAACATTGATTGATCTCCTTTTCAGTGAGGCTGCCAATGTGCTCACCCTATTTGACAGCCCGTTTGAAGCAAGCGAACATGCCCATGGCAGGCACTTGCACTTGTGTTCACATCGCTGACAAGTACAGCAGTTAACTGAACTTGTGAACATACATGTACTTGCATCTGGTATCTTTTTCAGTGGTTGGTTGCAAATGGTCCCCTTCCTTGCAAGTTTGGTTGAGCATGCCCATCTTTTGGATGTAGTGCCACCCCACCATCAGCACTAGCATATGTTATATTGACGAACACACAGCAGCGGCGGACTCCTCGTGGACAGATTTCTGGAACCAGGATTGAAACGCTACAGTCCGTTTGTGACAAGTGCACTGACAGCAGTCCATTGGACGCTGCAAACTTTTCTTTTCACTGTTCGCTGTCACTGGTCATGCGACATGCACCAAGGTCTCAGAAGACATCATTTCTTCTCGACAATCGACGACCGCCCTCCGCGCACGCTGCCTGCCCTGTCACGAGCACAACGGACATGATATCGCGCTGCGTGACAGCTAGTTGCCAAGACAATGTCCAAATCGATGGCACGCAGGTACAGACAAATGGTGGCGACACATTCACGATATCTAGAATTCCACCATCCTCACCGCACACACATGGTGTCTCGAACAAGTCCAGAGCAGTGCACGGTTGCTGACGGTCGCAACCCGTTTAAAACCCAAACAGCAAAACACAGGGTCGTTGTCAAGGCCAGTCGACGGTGCCAGCGTCGCCGCAGCTCTGCATCCTCGCGTGCCCCCAGAGGTCTGCATCCAGCGCAGCCAACGCCCCTGGCATCGTGCATTGTTGCGCGACGTCCCTTATTTCTGAGCCGGATCAGGAATCCCTGACTAAACACATTACGCCACCGAAGCAAACCGAAGTCGCGAATCGACCGTATCCCCACACTCCCATCTCGTCTCCCATCATCACAGTTGCCAGAAACCGAAATCTCAACTGTTTCAAAATCGCGATGTGTCAATTTGTTACCGTGCAAAGCGTGGAGTGATGTGTCGATCCATTGCACCTTCAAGCAACTCAGCAACATGAACGGTGGAGCTTATTGACTGCCGTCTGCCTCCATTAAAGGCCAGTTCCATCGTGCCGTGCACACAACACTGACAGAAGCCCCACTATGCGGCTTTCTTCACCATCTTCATGGCGCTCTTCTGAAGGATGTGCGACAGCGGCAGAGACCTGTGGTTGTTGTGGTGGGCCAGATATGCAGCTGCGATTGACACTAGGCAATAACCAACCGTCTGCAGCGCCCACGCAAGCGGGAGGTAGACGAATGCGAAAAGAGGCAGAACAGCCAGCCTGGCCACCAGCACACACGTACAAGCGAGCCTGTCAGTTGATTTGATTGAAATTGCAAAGTTATTGACAAAGTTAGTAGCTTATTGACAAGCTTACGTACAACGCAGTACTTTGCCCACACAACAATAGCAAGCGATAAATATCTACACATCCCAAGTGCTTGCGCTTTCCCCACTTTGACTTGCGCAGCATTTGCAAACGGCAGTGTGAGAAAACAAAGAGAGTGATGGACAATGAACTTGCAACTGACGAGGGAATCGGCAAATTCTGCGTATCAAGGCACTGCAGCGAATCTTACAAGTTGGCGCGGCTGTGGCTACCATAGTTTCATTACAAACTCTACCGTTTATCGTTTACCATATATCGTATTTGGGACCGTCACTCAGGCGACGGACGAAGATTTTAGCGCACAGTGGATACGCCATATGCACCCATGAGGGAAGGCCAGGTGAGAGGGACGGCAAGTGCATGAACAACATGCAAGTGAACGGGTGAGTAGTGAAAGGGGAGCAAGGTTGATCCCAAGCGGCATAAAGGCCACCTGGCGAGCAAGCCTGCACCCCAAGGCTACGCTGGGTGGTGTACTTAACAGCATCCTATGCGCCAATACGCAGCAACATAGGCCCACGCAACGTTATCAGCTACATTCTCTGGGCCGTTTCTTGCCTATTCGAGCGACAGTCAAACCAGAGATTATGCGGGCCCATGGGGTCCCTGCACATGGTGCCTGGCTCATGGTGTGCATGCCAGTTCGATGTTGCGTTGATTGCTACATGACGCCCAAGGGATCGTGATGATGGCCAGTCCCTTTTGTACTGGGCGCGGCCATCCCAGGCTAGTCGTAGACACTGTTCCCAGAGAAACGATACTCACGAGGAACTCTCACCTGATCCATTCGGCATGCAAGCCACGCAGCGTCTCATCCATCATCATGCCCCCTGTCGTGAACGCTGCTCCACAGTTCAGCACTGCAAGGATGAGGGTGAGGGGCTCCATGGTGTGCGCATATGCCGCTACTGCCAGGGCACAGGGTCCACCAATCGCCAGCGCTTGGATGGCGACGTAAATATCGATCCAGCACAGAGGCCGCTGATCTATGGGGCCTTCACTGGGCTTGATGGTGATTTTGCCTGTGCACAGCAAGCAGCATCACCGTTGCTGTTGTTCTTAATGCACGAGATCTCTTGCATTAAGAACTTTGCGCTCAAGCAAAGTGAAGAAATCAATAACGAGACTCCTGGAACAGTCTTCTAGCCAAGTGATGGAACTGCACATCAGCAATTGGCACAGTGGCAAAGGCTGTCCGTACTATGCTTCAACACGTGCTGAATGTGCAAATTCGCTGATAGATGATGCAAACTGCTGCTGCGGACAACGGACTGCCAAACGAATGCTGTGAGAGCTGTTACACATGCCAGCAAACCAACTCAGAATGCCGGTTGGTGTTTGCGATAGTGTCGATGCAGCAAATAGGACCGCCAGAGATCACTGCCAGTTAAAAACACTTTCAGACGATGTGACAGAGCAGAGCGCCAAGCCCTTGCAAGCAAACCAGCCGTTGATGCAAGCGGCACCATGAACTCAATTGCCAATGCATCAACAATCAAAATTCAGCAGGTCTACGCAGTGGCAACGTCGTGCACCACTCTTACGCAGAGTGGACAGGATTGAATTTGTGCAGCCTGTGGAATTTCGCAAGAATGGGATAGAACACAAAGCGAACAAATGAAGGAAGGATATTTTGTTGCTGTTGCAGATGGAAGCATTCAAATTGTCGCTGCCCAGCAGCAATCTTCAAATTGCACTGCGCTATCACACAATCTTGAATATATAGTAAGTCACTGTAATTTGCAACAAGTCTACCAGGGCAATTTGGATCAGAGAACTGTCACAAAAGCACCCACCTTTTTCGTCTTTCATTGCATCAGTGACCAGTGGAGACACCATGTCCTTTGAGAAAGCCCTCGTGAAGAGCGCCTTGATGGGGTTGATGGTGAACATCAGCTTGACGGTCTCAATCCAATGCTGCCCTTGATGCCACATGGGGTTGTATGTATCCATAGATATACGCAGGGCATCCAACCCATAAACGCACTCAAGATCGTCCCTCTCGGCTTCGAACGAACCGAAAATACGGTCCCAAATGATTAGAATGCCTGGCAGGAACATGTTTGTGGGTCATCGCACCTTGTATCAGCAGCCAAGCCCAAAATCTGAAACATTCCAGCAGGTCACTTCTAGACTCAGCCCAAAGCAATATGTAGTGCCAATTGCGCACTGTGTCAACAACACCAACACATGGCCTCCGCTGCATCAGTCCAGGGAAGTCATTAAAATGAATGCCAGACGCAATTTCTCGGCAATCCAAGTAGAGAGTACTCGCAGTTTGCCAATGCTTGTTATGGACACATTCAAAGCATCCATGCTGTCCGCCAATTCTACGGAGCGGAACCCGATGGCCCCGCTGTACTTAACCATAAAACCGGACATTCTCGCAGAACGACGTTGCCGTGCTTCTTGTCGCGTCCACAGCTATCACACGCATCCACAGTGGTGTTATGGTGCAGCTACTTGCGCCAGTGTTCTGCACGACCGACAGATGAACCCTGCGACTCGTGTGCATGCCGCAATTGCACCCTCTGCTGGCACCCACCTCCATAGTTCGCCCTGCCATAGTTCCGCGCGTGGTGTACGCGGTGGTGTGATGGCGTATTCAGAAACCACTCCAGGGGCCCAAGCTTGCCAATCAGCCGAGTGTGGAGGAAGAACTGGTAAACCAAATTGACAGTGCGATGCCAGAAGTAGACATCAGGGGAGACCACCAGGCCAAGTGGCATGTAGAACCAGCAGGTGATCTGCGCAGCCACCCCCCACAACACATGAAAGACATGGTAAATGTGACACCAAACACAAGCAGATGTGTTCAAATTTCTTTCTGGCATTCCTGCGAGTATGAGATCTTGAGATTTGTGCAGGCAATACACAGATTCAGATTCAAGACCCCGCGGCTACAACATTGACGCCTGACTGCTGCAAGACTTGTGCGAATGGATAGGAGACGAGCATTCCGTATGCTTTCATGAACCATCGCCTATAGTGTTTAGAAAAGGAACCAGTCTTTCGACAGATGGCCGCGCCATCAACTGAATGGTTGGACCTCTGACACCCCCTGGTGGGACGCACCAATGGCTCTGTAATGCCCTGGCGCATTGCAGTGATGATGTTGAAGTCTCTTGATTGGTGGTGGACGTAATGGCCTGCCCTGCATTGGGACGAAAGGAGATGACTCGTGTCAATGCCATACATCAGAAGATTAATCCAGGCCAATATGTCAAAAGATACCCTTTTCACTGTGCGGTTTGTGGTTCAAACCGACATGGCAGGCACACTTCAAATGCTGATAAACTCTGCAATTCTCCCAAGCCATGATATTCGACATGGCAGGCACACTCCAAATGCTGATAAACTCTGCAATTCTCCCAAGCCATGATATTCCAGTGCAAGACACTATCAGTGCCAGTGCGTGACACGTTGACGGCGGCGTCCACGTCAACAAACAACATTTTCATTGTTTGCCTATGCTAGTGGCGTACGCCATCATTCACTGCAACAGCTGCACGTGACAACAGAGCTGCAAAGGCTTCACGTTGAACAGAAAAGCAGGGTATGAATCTGCATCGCGCCAGGATTTGAACATGCACTGTGGCCGACCCACTCACCATCCAAGGTTCGTCATGTGCGATATTCTATGGTACCAGTAAAAGGCCAAGTCAAAGCCAAGGAATCCCATGAGGTTCACCCAGGGGTCGGTGTAGCTCTCGGCCGTCCACGGCGCCACCTTCCTCCCCACGAAATGGTATAGGACCAAGAACGGAAACACGTTAAGCCCCCTCACGAAGATCCCTTGAAGAACAGAGAGCCCAAAACACTCAGCACAGATGCACTAATATCGCGGCACATTGTTTCGGGTCTGCCATATGGTTTTGTATGTGTGCACGACAGCCGACACGGCGCCAGGAACGGGCAAATTCAGCGGGAGGTGCCCGTTGGGCTGCCATCCCGTTCTTAACTCCCCAGCAAAATTGGACCAACAGCCTACCTCCATTGGCAAAAAGGACGCCTATTTGCCCTATATCTGTTTTTCTTTACACAACGCCGAATTGAGATTGATTGTGCAAAATGCAGGGTATGCAGTTGTTCAAACGTGGGCAGAACTGTGCAGATGCTACTTGCGATTTGCGGTTGGTACCACGTTCCAGGAGTGCTTGCGTTTCAACGGGGCTTGCTGATGCCCAACTCCTTATGGTGCAACTCGTGCGCCAACACTGTGCATTCATCCCCTTTCTCAAAATTGCTGTGCGCCATCCCGCGCGGGGGCGTCCACGTCCGATGGGCGTCGCTCGCTGCCGCTCCCCGGCTCGGGAACTGCCACGATCGCCACATTCGCGCATCCGGAGCAGGACATATGCTGCGCTGGACCGTCCCAGAACAGTGTCGGGCCCAACTGGACCGGACGGCGACAACTGGTCCAGCTGTCCGGCTGGCCTGCAGGAGACCAACCCTGACCACATGAACACACAGCGCCGGGCCCCAGGCACAGCCCACGAGCGGAATTTAGCAGCGTCGGGCGTCCCAGCACTGGTTGCCACGCGTGGCCACAAAGTATGTGCGGTATCGCGATCACCAGCGCATCGCCAACAGCAGTGATGATTCCATGGCGATTCGGCGCCATTCACATGAATCCATGCCGATACCCCATGCGCGACGGCCGGGCGGGCGCCCGCGGCGCGGCGCCGGCTCACCCGTCAGCACGAAGCCAATGAGGCCCGACAGGAGGTTGGACATGGTCTGCCGCCTGTAGTACACCTTCTTCCTCTGGAACTCCGACACCACGTACTCCAGGGTGGCCATGACGAAGTACCAGGGCAAGGCGCTGCGCGTGAAGTCAGGCAGCTTGAGGTCCGGCGCGGAGCCGCCCTGGATCCACCGCGCCCACGACCCGGGCATGTAGTCCGCCTCCCTCTCCATGATGACGGCCCGAAGGGGAGGGGGCCCGCGGCTGACGGGCTTGCGTGCGCTTGTGGCCACTGGCTCGACGCCTCGGCGGCTCGCTCGCTGCCCTGAGACCGCCCGCTGTCCGGCAACTACCGTGCAAGCCCTCCACGGTTCCCAGCGTCCCAGCGTTGGGGTCCCAGTGTTGGCGGTCTTGGGCACTCGGGCCCATTTGAAGGCGTGGTTTCGGTGCGGCCGACGTGACGTGCTGATGGGACACTGGAGCACGGCGGTGCAGGTGGCCAGCGCCAGGTGGGCGGCCTCAAGGCTCGCGCCCGGGGCAACTTTGATGCGGTTGTGATGAAAATCAGATGTCAGGAAAATGCGAGTTTGCACTTCCCGTTCTAAACCAGCACGGAGGAGCGCGAGGTCTGGCCGTGGTTGCCTCCATGCTGACCCACAATCACGCCCGGACGGGATGCGCCCCGGTTGGGCCGCCATTGCGCTCCACGCCCCTCCCCGCACCACACAGGTCCTTGTATCAGCATCTACTATGTCCGTGCCACATTCTTGTTCAATCGCCCCCACAAGGTTGCATGGGAGCGCACCAGCTGGCTTGGGCGCGGCAGTCCCAACACACTGGCCCCGCAGCACTCGCGCCAGATTTCCAGCTCACCGTTCAGGCACGCGCGGCCAGGGCTGAACAGCCAGCTCGCCAGGATTTGCTGAAACTGTCTCTTTTGAGGAAATGCAATATCCCGGCCCTGTCCACATGGCATTTCTCGCCCCTGGCACATGATACAAGACCCAATATTCGGCTGTGCACAGCGCAGAGTTTGTGACGATTTGGGTAGAACTGCAAGGTCGCTTTACATTGACCTGGCGGCTTTCACCCAAGAGCTCGCATCGCCAAGGCCACGCCCCGAGCCATCCACTCTCTGAAAAGGCGGCCTGGCGAATTCCGCAGGTCGGAGACATGGCATTCGCTCCACCTCGCACCGGAGAACATTGAACCCCACACAGATCTCACTTCAAACTTGGACCAAAACCGTGGGAGTCACACGGCACGAGTGCGAAAGCCGCATTTCACCAAACCGGCGTCAAACTGTAAAGGTTCAATCGATGGTTGGTGTTGGACTCAGCGTCTAAACGAACACATCAAATCTGGCTTGGAGTCGCGCGGTTCATTTCTATTTCGGGAGACCATCGGGGACGGCGGCCAATATATTGGACAGAAGATACTTGTGATTTCCAACGACTGGGACGGGTAGATATCTGCGATGAGCACTCTGCTTGCTTGTCGGCATGATGTTGATGGAACAGTATACAAAAGTACACGGGGAGTGTCAAGGGGTGTGCCCTTGTGGTGTCGTGCAGCGCCATCCCAGCGCGTCCTTGGGCGGTCCTCGGGCCCCGAGCACGCCGTCCCAGCGTATCGATACCGAACATCACGAAAATTCCCTGACTTGTTTTATGCCGCCGGGTGGGTTGAGAACGCCTCCGCGGCCCATACATACGGGTCGTACACACAGGGTGGTATACACCACCCAGTACCGTTTACAACTGCCAACGACAGGCCGCTTCCAGGCGGAGTGCCCTCCATTGCCCATGCACTGTGTGCTCACCAAGGTACGTGTGCCAAGTACGAGGGAATTGAAGGCGCTCAGAGTCAAAAGATCGCTGTGAACGCAGGCGCACCGAAAACCAGGACACCTGGTACGGGCAAGGCGAACGCCTAACTCCTTCCTGACAGCTAGCCCCCCCTCTGCATGTTTACAACAAACCAAGTCCTGCAATCTGAGCGGCCACGCAAGACAACAGGGCCATTTCATAATGCTGGCCTGGTGATCATTTGAAAAGCACAAAAATTCCCTTCGCAGCCATAGACACCTGTCGCAACATTTCCGCTTCCCCAGGGGGCTCTCGACATCGCCAGATGCGTGCAACCGCGTCCCGATTTCACTCGCTTGTACCCTTGCCCATCTTCCTCAAGAACTCCTCGATCTGACTCTTGAGATTGTAGTTCGGCACCAGCGATGCGCTGGATATCGGCTTCTTGGTCATGGGGGACGTTCCCCTGGCTCTGATCCATTTTACGATGGCCTCTCTCTCGTACGTGTGACCGTCAGCGGCTGTAACAGGGTCAGACATGATCCCATAGGTGATGGGACACAGGAAATGTTTCGGAATTGTCCCATCCGAAGAGGCCTGGCAAGACATACAACCTCGCGCTTAGTCTCGGCCCACAATACAGAACAGGGGACGCGATATGCACTGTTCGCTACCCAAAAAGCTTCAGCACAGGCCACAGCCTACTGTGTCGGGATCCAGGTGAGAAGAGGGCCAATCCAGGTGAGAAGAGGGAATCCAGTCTCACCTGCGCTGGGAGATCTCCTGAGCCACTGTCTGGCTCCGCTGGTCCCGCCTCGCCCGTTTCATCCGAATTATCCCTTGGTGTGGCAGACTGTGGTCCACTTTTCATTGCCTCGCCCACCATTTTGACAATGTTCGTGCGGCCGTTCTGAGCGGCCAGATGGAGCGCCACACGACCATCCTTTGTCTTCTTGCGCAGGTTGCATCCAGCGTCGATGAGCTGCTGGACAACTCCGTCGTGGCCGTTCTGTGCGGCAACGTGTACTGCCAGTGCGCCCTTCTGGTTGTACGTGTGCATGTCCGCATTTGCCGCCAGAAAGAGGCGCACCACTTCTTCGTGGCCTTGTATTGCAGCAAGGTACAGGGCACTGTCCCCATCCTGGCGGAAACAGCAACGCATTGGATCCCAGGAATTGCTTGTGAAACGTCCAGGGGACTGCATTCTACGTTACAAGCAGTTGAAGACGATTTCCATGATGCTCACATGCGTGCAACGCGGGAACTCTGCTCGCCACGGCGAAGAGCTTACGCTCTCCCATCGCAGCAGGCCGGCCCATAAAAGCCAACAACACTGCAATCTGCACGAAAACTGTGACTGTGTGTATTGGCACCAAGGCCGTATATCAACCCCTTCCCGTGCATCAATGGAAGATTTCGTGGCGGGCTTGTCGGCCCTCTACCTATTTCGTTTGCATTCAAAGCGTGGGCGCTAGTCCCAATGCCATTGCACACCAGCCCGAGTGGCAATTCAAGAACATCTTCCAGCTTTCGAACGACCACATGTGATGCAAACTCACACCAGTGTCGCACGAAGGAAATGAAGGAAGAAATGTGCGCAGGTGCTCGTGCTAACAGCGGTGGGAAACGGAAAAACACCTGCACTGTGTTGGCTCAAAGACAAATCCTTGATTGGAATGGCTGCAAAGTCAACAGACCACAAAAACAGCACAAATCTTCTACTTACGCCATCAACAGCATTCACATCTGCCCCAGCTTTGATTAGCGAATCTGCAGCACCAGGTGCGTTCGCCATGGCAGCCAAGCAAGTCGGTGGCACAGTTTTCTGCAAACGAGCGACAACAAACACACCAACGTCAGGGGCACAAGACCGAAAGAGCAAACAGTATTTGCACATCACGAGATGCACTTGCAGGTCACCTAACAGAAACACATCCTCTGCGAAAGCTCAGACACGTCAAACAATGTCCACTATTGAGCTCCCTAGGCATCTCATCTTCGCAGAAAGATTCTTTTCAGAATTCCGGCACGTCTGCTCTGCCTGCTACTGAACACAAAATGGCCACTATGAGTACAATGGAGGTCACCGACAGCATGGTATTGTGCATCAACTCCGTCCTGCACCTGAGTGATCGACAGATATTCGATAGCCTCATACCATGTTCCCCACACTTCGAAACACTGTGAATATGCCTGGCGTTGTCAGCGTGCTCTTGTATGCAGCGGCCAGAATCATCCCATTTCTTGCATGGGCACCTAAGGCCCTTGTGCATGGCTGCCTCACCTTCGCTTTCAAGTTTACATCCGCTCCTGCCCCAATGAGAAGATCCACGATCTCCACGCATGATCGGTGTATTGCTGCGTGCAGAGGTGTCAAGTCATCCTCTGAAACTGTGTCCACTTTTGCACCCCTCGAGACCAGGAGTTTGGCGATATCAGGCAGCTGATTGTTGGCAGCCACGTACAGCGGTGTGGTGCCATCCTAAGATCGAATCATGCACACAATAGTTGTCACACACAGCCTGCAACCATTCAGTCCTGGGCTGTGCAGTCGTCGACGCTCCGACAACAGTGTATTCATGGACAGACTGAGCGCCTTCGCTCTGAGGACAGAAGGGACATCTGGACTGCATCGCCACTGGAACATAAAGCCCTGTATCCCTGACAACTTCAGTCCAGTGTTCCGGAATGGCACAGACATTAATCTGCAGGCAGACTGCAGCACAAGTTCCACACAGCGCTCACCTCAGCTTGAGCATCAATATCCGCCCCAGCCTCCAGAAGGAGCTCAATAATGTCCATGTTGGCACCAATCACAGCTGCGTAGAGGGATGTGCGGCCACCCTGTGACAACACAGCTGCCAGCTATTAAACATCAACTCAAGTGTTGGGCACCATGAGCAGCAGATGCGATGGGAGCCCTCACAATGGAGAAGACCACTTCTGTTCAAAGAAAGCAAAACGACTTGAAAGATGCGAGTGCAATGTGAGGCAGCATGCCCATTGAAGTGTGCCCGTGCGATGTGAAGGTGCGACAGACCTTGGCAGAATCTCAACACTCTCTGGTGAACATTTACGGAGGCACCAGCATACAGCAGCATCTGTGCAACGTCCTTGTCACCATCAACAATAGCTGTATACAATGCATTCACTTCCTGATTGAGACACAAACATGCAGAACCAGAAGTACCCTTTCCAGCTTTGTTTGAGTACCAACGGCCATCACCAAAGCGCTGCTTCTGGATGCAGTTCAAGCTGGCATTCTACCCTATTTATACAGCACGAAGTGATTACCAACCATGCAGTTCCATATCCCCTGAATAACTTAAGTTGGCACAATTTTATGCCCACCTTCTGCCCAACATCCGGTTTAGCACCGTGATCAAGTAGCAGCTTCACCAAGTCCTTATCCTCGTGCGCCACAGCAGCCATCAATGGTGACACTCCATCCTGTGATTCATGAATTGGTACAAGACGTGTATTTCAGACAGAATGATGCCATTCAGCAGAGACTAATGACATCAACTGTCAGCATAATCTCGATACTCTGAAGCCTTCAAGTGTATATATGTCAACGATGAACTTGCACAGGAACCGGTGCTAGCAATCATAATACTTCACACCCAGGCTCAAGAAACAGACAGTACTCAAGTGCGTGTAGAGAGGTCCAGGGTGGAAAACAAATGGAAGCACCTTTGCACCATACAAGGAGCTAGCTGCGCAGCATAGAACCATCGAGGGGCTGCGCAGCCATGCTCTGTGCCTTTCAATGAACCATATGGAAAGCACAGCGCACCGGTTATAATTTTCTGCTACAAACCTGAACAGGTAATGGACCAGGGTAGGAGAAGACTTTCATTCATCACATGGTTCAAGGCACATGTTTACGAGATTGCATCCATTGGATGACTTGGATGAGATGAGCAGAAGAAAATTCACTCTTAGAGGCACACAGCAAGTGGCACTGCAAGGAAATGCACTAACATCAAGCATTGACAGCACTGGGCCAGTGCTGGGCCAGGCCCCATTCTTGAAGCGGATTTCAAGGCTATGTATCTGTTTGGAGATCCACCAGCATGGGATCAACGTAATATCCTTTATAATGTCCATACTCCAGGAAGATCGGACTGGACTTAGTGATGCACAATAAATAGAATTAGTTACAAGTATGTGAAATGCGTGGTACACGACACAGGTGACACTTAGGAACATAGGTCGTTGTCTCTGAACTCGGATCGCTGGAACAGTGAACAATTCCATTTTGTTCCCAAGTTTGCACTCCAAACGTGGTGAAGACCAGAAACGAGCATTTCTTTTCAGAGATGCTGCCACTCAGTGCCATAAGGTCAACCTCTTAGGACGTCACACCGCCTTGGACCTAATAGTAACGTGGCAAAAGACCCCACATATGTTTCACAAGGGTATTGTGGGGCTGGGTTTTCCTTAAAATGGAATGTCAGAACTAGAACAATGACAACAACACATGCAAACCTGCCTTCTGATGAGCGAAATGATGCAACAATCGCAGACAAGCAGTTTACTGTGCGCACACTACAATCACAGCACCTCTGCCTTTCACCCACCTCTGACAAGATGAGTGGATCTGCCCCATGCGATAGGAGTACCCTTGCGCATTCTGTATGGTCCTTGTTGCATGCAGCATTCAAAGCTGTGAGGTTTTGCTGCAACACAAACAGCAGCGCTCTCAGAAACCAAGAGTTTGGACACAGTCATCACACATATGTCTGTTAGCCGCATTTGTCTCAACTGTGAACTGCGGCTAATCCCAACCCACACCCTGAGGCAGAGTCTATGGCACACTGATACAGTGACGCCAGCCTCACAATTTTAATAACAAAATAGGAGAGCCAAATTACCTCGCCAGTTTCATTGACATCTGCACCATGCTCCAAAAGCAGCTTGACAATTTCTACTCCACCCTCCACCACCGCAGCAAAGAGGACTGACCTGCCGTCCTGCCGTCCCACAGCACCACGCACAGTTGAAACTCCCAAACACAAAGAATGTGCAACAAGGCGTAGTAGATTGTGATCGCCACCCACAATTTGTATGAATGAGGCCTCACAACTAGCAGTATGGTTGGCAAATTACAAACCAATCCTGCATAAACCTTGCTGGGCTACAAGCCTGCTCCCAGTTGCAGAGGATTGTGTCATCGGAGACACCAGGTGAACGACATTTACTTTCTGTCAAGGCAGAACCATGCAATAGCACACCTTGCTGAGCATTCGTGAGCCTAACTGACACGCCACAACCAGAGGGTCGAAATCACCAACCGGTGTGACACCACCCCCAACTTTTCTCATCTAAAATGTTGCTGGCATAATGTCATCATCCTCTTCCCATACCTCTCTTGCTGCAGATGCATTTGCTCCCCTTGACAAAAGTAGTTTCACCATTTCTTGGTGTGAAAATATGGCAGCAACCCAAAGTGCAGTGCGCTGACCCTGCACCATGCAAAGTCGTGCACTGTAAAGTTGTCTTCAAACTTAGACACAACTCTGATATCTAGCCGTATCTCCACTGTTAACACCCACAACAATCTTCTTGATGTTCCTTGACAGAGATATAGGCAATGTGGCAAGTATTGATACTTGTTCTTGGATTATGCCAGCATTGGTATATGTTGCAGGCCCATGGTATGACAATCAACTGTTGCTAAGTAACAAGAACAAATACTGACATCACAAAAGGGCATGTAGCCAACTGCAGATGGATGTTGTCCAGCTCTCCCTACGACTCGATGGCCCCAGATTAACATCAAGCATCCTGAAATTATATCAGCATTAACTGAGGCAGATCATGCTGTTGCATCAGATTCTGTCAACACAGGCTGCACACAGTTTGAACATCTTGCATGGCACTTGAGCCCCTGGTACCCAGCACACAGCTCACTGCCTCTGAATGCCCCCTCCCTTGTCTTCTCAGCGCAAGGCTCTTGTTTTGCACTGTGTAGGCAAATGCAATCACAGGAAAGAGTTGATTTCCATGCAAGTCACACCGCGTCTGAATCCTCAATGTCCGCCCCATGTTCCAGGAGGTATTCAGCAGCTTCCAGATGGCCCTTCTCTGCGCAGATGTACAGTGGAGAGGAGCCATTCTGCATCACAAAGGAAGCATCTCAGTCGATACCAAAGCTGTCAACCCCAGGGCGCAACTGGTAGTGATCTGCTCTAATTCTGCCCCTGTCCTAGGACGAAATGTTGTTGATTGCCACCAGTTTCTTTGGCACAATGTGTTTTGTCTGCGAAGACAAGGTTTGTCTTAATCTCGGCTTAATAATCGCAGCTACTGTTGGATGTACTGTTGCCAGTCATACATGCGTGGGTGGGTGGGGGTTTGGGGGGAGGGGTGCACTAGTGTCAACACATTCCACCACAGCTCACCACAATCATGGATTTGCTTGGTCACCTTGGCTTGTAGTTTGCTTTCTTGAGGTTGTCGATAGGATTTTCACCTCCCCCTCGGGTGTCTCCTGGAGGGACATTGGGGTCTTCGGTCTTTGGGCTATTCTCTGACAATCACCTCGTTTGTTGTGGTGGTATATGGATGGAGCAGGTGCAACGAGGGTTTCTGGGCCATGGGGCTAAATTCGATTGATGCTTGCAGGCAGGCTACAACAGGCATGAATATTGCAATGGACATACATATTCTGCAGTTGCTACACAGCACAAGAGAAATGACAATTATTAGTGATGCAACGCTTTAAGCTGTGTAGCAGCTAGAACAAACAAGACACAGCAAAATCAGTTGCCATATGAGTACGATGTGATGCCAAGCATGTGTTCCAGACAGATATACTGCATGGGCAAGGCAGAGCGGGTGCTATCACTGTGGGACTGGTACTTGTGCAAAATGGTTTTCCATGTTATGGCATACATCTGTCTACGAGGTCAATAGTGACCATGCCAGGTAGCAACACATTGTCTGGCAAGAAATCCTGTAGGCGAGTGGCAACAGGCATGAGACTCCTCTTGGCATTCAGCTTTGAGTTCCAATGTTCCAAAACGTTGCAGCAGTCTTTGCAAACAACAGATGGAATAATTACATTGGCTTGGCATCGCACGTCGGCTCCACCTTCCACAAGAGCCTTGATGATGCCCAGGTGGCCCTCAATGCAGACACAGTTCAAAGGTGTGCGTCCGTCCTGATATGTCAAAAACACGCAATCCACCATGAGAGTTACAAACCTTGAAGGCAACTGCAAAGAAACTCCACTTTGAGGAGAGAGCCATTAAAGGGCCATGCCCAACTACACTTCTGCTACAAGTGCCATGAAAGGAACGCAGCCTGAGTGACCAACTAACAAGGAGACCTTCTGTTCACTGGCACTCACAAAAATTCGCCCGCCAAGATCAGACATGGAAACAGCAGACGGATTCGTAAAATGCCAACCACTGAGTTCATGCCATTGGTGAGATCCAGTCCATTTTTTGGCACCCAGCCTCCTGACATTGTCCTGACCATGTACCAGGCTGTGTTTCTGCAGCTGGTGAAGAGCGCACCTTATTCTTTGCATCCAAATTCGCCCCGCACTGGATAAGTTCACGCACAGATGCTTCTTTTCCCACTATGGCAGCAAGATGGAGAGGAGTGTTTCCATGCTGGCAGCACACAAACCAAATACAATCTTGCCTCAGTTCTGCACAAAGAATTCAGACCGCATTTGTGAGCACTGTCAACCAACGGCAGCGGCATTGCAGTTGCGAATCACCCTTTTCTTGCTTGCCATATTAGAGTGCATGGAGAATTGACCAAGTAATGATGCCCACCTCATCTGGTGCGCTGACTTCTGCTCCTTTTGCGTGCACTTCTCTCAGCAGTTCCAAATCAACCTCGGAACTTGGACTTGTGCCAAGCGCCAACACGTGCATGAGTGTCAGCGTGGGGCCAACCTGAGAGCACAGATCAAGGATGTTTGCAGAAGATGCCAGGAGAGCGATGATTGCATGACAAGTCAGATAGCCCATTCGTCAGCAATTCTCCAAATCAAATTCAATACGCCCTTGTCTGCAAAAAGAGCAAGTTCCTTGAACCCAGTAGATGTGCTCTCTCACCTTTGTGTCCAGACTGCGCTCTGCAACAGTCGCCTGGAAGCAGCAAAGGAACAACGAAACAGTCAAGACAAAACATGTGTGCTCAGTTGCATTCTGCCAGCATGATTCCACTGCCGACAAGCATCATGCCAGCAACAGACAGGACGTTCAACTCACACATAGCAATCAATCCGCATTATCGCTGTTTGGGGTCACTCTACTGTTGACCTTGGAAGTCTGTATCCACGCACATACTTCAGGCTCAACTTGCAATCTTCCGAATGCCGCTGCTGTGGCAATGCCAAGACATACGCTGCACAATGCAGACCAGTGCGCCTGTTCCTAGTTGATGCCATCAGCTTGGTTCTGGACCATCCTTTGCCGCCTGGGATCCCTTACGGTACCACCGGGATTCCGATGAGGCAATATGCTACTCTACTTGCCACACAGTCTGCTGGCGAAGCGCCAGCTGTGAGAATGCATGTTGCTGGTGAAGGGGCGAAAATGCAACTTGGGTGTGAATAGAATCGTCGAGCACTGGACGCTAGTCGTTTCGTGCGGGCCCATGTTGTTCAGGGGGCTGCCTGCTGGGCTCGTCAGTCAGTGCTGGGTCCCTGGAGCTTCAGTTTTCAACTGGACGTGGACTGAGGGGACATGGAGACGTTATGTAGGATGGGTAAGTGTGGTGAACAATTGACATGCTGGATGGCCGTCGGAAATCGTACTCTTCCTCTTGTTCGGTTTTCGTTTCTTAACTTACCCTGAGGGAGATGTTGGCCCCATGGCGAGCGTTGCTACTTGGAATAGGCGATACTGGCGTGTTGCATGGGCTAGTGGCATGACGACATATTCCCCAAAGCACGTTCATTGAATAACAATACACAATGCACACGCTGTACTCACCACATGCACAGGCTGCACAGATCGCCACGTTTCCCAATGCATCTGACATTGAACAATGAATGGTGCCCAAACACTAAATGACAGCCAACTTTCGTACCTCCGAACTGCCAGTAACTTCTGCTCCTCGTTCCATGAGCATTCGTGTAAGATCGTAGTGACCATTCCGTGTCGCAGACAGCAAGACACTTTCACCCTGAACAAGGACAGCACTGCAGTCATTTCAAATGCTAGCTTGTCACATCCACATATTCCACACCCCAGTCTTTGAGCAGCACGGCTTGGGACTAGTCTGAAGTAATGCGAAAGGTGCAAATGGTGCAGACTCAGCTAAGCCTGTGTTATTGCTCACCTTGGCCACTGCATTGATATCTGCCCCAGCCTTCAGCAAAATGTCGACACACTGCATTGCTCCGTGACGGGCAGCATAATGAATTGCTCGTTGTCCATCCTGCCATTCAACAGTGCACCAGCACACAATTTGAGCCCGTGCAAATGCACACATCTGCCAGGGCAGCATACGTATGAACTGTGTGACGAGTTTTTCCACACAAACAAACTCACACGTTCATCCATTCGAATGTTGACTGTGGGAGCTGTTGCAAGCTCAGTGCCACTGGACCCACACAGCTGTCAGCTCCCACCTTATCTTCAGCCTCAACATCGCATCCTGCGGCTATGCACCACTCCATCACCTCGGGGTTCTTCTTCATCGCTGCTGCCATCAATGCTGTTACTCCATTCTGAAAGTCCAACAAAGTCGCAACTGTCAGCATTGTGTGGATTCAATGCACAGCATCCTTCAGTGGCAAGAAAGATGCTGTGCAGCGTGCCAGTCCACAATGTGAACCAGCGCTCATAAGGCAAAGTGCTGTTCCGCCCACCTTTTCATTCTTGACGTCTATGTTTGCGCCTCTGTCCAGCAACAGCTTGACCAATTCTGTCTTGCAGCTGCCAAGTACTTCAATCATCGGTGTGAAACCAGTCTAAGTCATGCCACAACAATAAGTCACACAAATATCCAAGTGTCCAAAATGAAAGCGTCAGTGCAGCCGATCTCCATTCAGCACAGCAGGTCATTTCTGCAGCTGCATGCCCTCTGAAAACAAGTCAGCACTCCTCTTGCAACAGCAATGAGATTCTCGGTCATTCACGTGCTCCTCTGGTGCACATCGAACCATGGTATTACCTCACTTTTGGCTTCAATATTGGCACCATGGTCCAACAGTACTTTCATCACAGATTGAACACCACTGTCAGCGGCCACATGCAGAGGCGTCAACTGGTGCTGTTAAATCCACAACACAACGATTTTTCAGTTCACTGTGGCTTAAAAAGGCAAGAAAGGGAACTGGTTAATATTCAACTGTCAGTTTGTCTCCACTGTGTCTGGTCTTCTTGCTTAAAAAATTCAACGCACGTGCACAAGAAGTCTGTCTGGCAATCACAAGCACTCGCGACAACAGGGGCTCCCACAATGCTGCAAAATGGCAAAACTCCCACAGCCCTGTTCAGAGGGGTGCCTCAATGCAGGCCTCCACTTTCCATCCATAACATGCAATTCGTTCTCACAACCCCCCCATCCCCCCCACCCAAATCTTGGTTTGCTGCACGATGAACTGGCGACTTTCCTGGTGGAACGAAAACAAGTGCTGGATCAGAGAGCAACGAGTATGGATGTCACCCTTACAAAGGAAATGCCTCCGTGCTATGCAGCCATGGGACAGCAACAACGAAATCACACAAGTTGCGTGTTCATGGATAAATGAACCTGTCCTTCCCATTCAACAATGGGAACTGTTTTGCCCACTTCCTGGCTCTCAGACAACCAATAGAACAGCAGCCTTGCTCTCCGCTTTTGCAGCCGGGTACTTTGCGTGTTGCGTATCTCATACCTGATCCCTTGCATCAACTTCAGCACCAGCTTCGATGAGTGCCAATGCATACACGGGCACATCTTCTTTGGCGGCAAAGTGCAGCGGAGTCCACCCATCCTGTTCGACCATTGCAACGTCAAACAAGAACTTCAGCATATGCAACAATGTCTTGGACGACCTTTTCGTGGCCCGCAACATTCTACTTATTCTAAATCATGAAATGGAAATATATTGTACCTCATCGCGGGCGTCAATGGTGGCGCCTGCATTCATCACCACGTCTACCAGCTCCTTGGAGTTTGAACGGATCCCGATCATCAGCAGTGTGACACCTCCCTGCAGTTGATCAACAAAATGCTCTCATTAGCCAAATCGATGGCAGCAACATGCCATTGAAGATAGTTTGTCCAGACCACAGTCTCATGGAAAGGCCTTGTTGCTGCTTACCTTCCCCGTGGCGTTCACATCAGCGCCTTGTTCAATCAGGTACTTGACCACTTCGATTTTGCTGTCTCCTTGCGCAGCGAACATGAGTGGAGTCCAAGATTTCTGTGACACAGTTCATAGCACTTGATGTCAGACAACTGCTTCTGATACAAACAGTCCGACCACAATCTTACACAGGCCTCAGCCTGGCACTCCACATTTGCATTTGCAAGCCACGCGTGGTGTCTGCCCTGTGCCTTGACACAAGCGTGGGAAATGCAAGTGTCACATCCCACACTGCACACAATGCATCAGATAACATGCACAGATCAAGGAAAACAACAAATCACTGTACAACTTGTGGCGTGCCACACCATCTGGCCATTTAGAACCAAAACACATCGTACAACTGACAAGACGTGTGACAGTAGTACAGGCCACTTGCACCAAGGCCACGCGGCATTATGTCACCCTGCTGTGCCTGCGTAACATCCGTGTTCCACAGCATTCCAAATACAATGTTTCAGAAAACATGCAACAAAACACCAGAACAGGAGATACTGTCACACAACTAGCAATAATGATTTATACATGCACTCACGTCGTCTGTTGCAGAGAAATCTGCATTGCAGTGCTCCACAAGATGTCTGACCATGTCCAAGTTGCCAAGGCTGCAAGCAAGATGAAGAGGACGATGGCCAGTCTGCGCAAACAAAGCATGCTTCAGGACAGTTACCACACGACATACCCGACAGCAAAATTAAAAGAATGAAAGTGCCTGAAGAAAGTTATTTACAAGGGCCTAAAGTAAGAGTTATCTCCGGATTGCTACAAAGGAGTTTGTCCACCTCTGACATCAATGATACTGAGCAGCGCTGCCAGTGCAGGTTACGTTCTCAGCACTGCTGCTGCATGCCGTTATTTCACTGGCACCAGCAGCTTTGCATTCCATTCTCAACAACAGAGAGGATTGCAGACAACACGCGAATCATTTTCAAAGCCTGGAGTACCGAACCTTTGAAAGGATGTCAAGATATCTGCCCATATTCCTTACCTTCTTGTTTCCTCGATTGACGTCTGCGCCAAGTTCTGTCAGAACTTGGACGCTCTCCAGATGGGAGTTCACGACAGCTGCAAAAAGAGGTGTCTGGCCGTCCTGTCCATCAAATCATGGGCACATGCGTAAGAACGATATCTCCCATTGACATTTTTCAACAACCAGACATTCTTTGAATCCATTAGCCGTCCTGGGCGCCAGCACGTGAATCCCACCAAGACATCCACACTGCTGGATTAACAGCACACTTATATTGAATACATTTCGATACAAAATCTAAGATTTTGTGTACCTGCAGGCAACAATATGTAGCTGCCACTCACCTCATCTGCAGGGTCCAGCCCTGCAGATATTGATGCCTCCAAAGTTGAGGGTTCAGGTGCTGGCTCCCTGTCACTTTCATCCCGTTGGATTCTCAAATTCGGTACTTCCTGTAGCAGTTGCCTCAAAATCTCACCGAATTGTCCTGAGAACTGTGCCACCAGTGCACCGATAATGTTGTCTTCATTCACAGACGAACGCTGAGGAAGAGCTTCAATCTCCTCAACCTCTTCCTCTTCCCCTCCAGGTGCTTCCTCTGCTGTGGTCCTCAGCTCTGCAAAACAATTTGACTCTGCTCAAGGGCTGCGCATGTTCATTCTTGAAGGTTGTTCCCACCTCCAGGCACTACTGCATTTGCATTTACTTCCCCCATCCCCAAGCAATGGCAGTTATGATTTGGGGCCTTACAATACCCATCAAAACATCTCCAGTAGAGCTAAGATTTCACTAGATGTTTGTTACCAGATGTCTACCAGATGTATTTTAGCAAATTTGACAAGGTGCCAATTCGTGTCGATTTTGACCCACCAAATTTGGGATCAGTCTGCTAAGTACTAGGGGAGATCTTATCCCTCAAACACAGGCATGTCAGACCAAATGCAATCCAAGTGTCAAGGTGACGCATAGATAGGCAAGTTTCTCGATTACACAAATTGGGAGGCACTAGCGTCCCGCCTTGCGCCTCTCTAATTTTGCTCCGATGGGCAGGCGGGAGCGTGTAGACAACGCTTGCTTCTCTGCTACAAAGTGTGGGCTCCAAGTCACCATGCCCAGGGGCCGTTTTTGAGCCACCTGGAGATTTGGTCTGACACACCCGTGTTTGATGGGCTTTCCCAATACACAATTGCCTTGATTGCCACTGTTGCCACAATCGACATTCTCTCTGGGACAGAGGAAGCAATGATTAGTAATTTGTACTAATGATAAAACAGGCTCCAGCCCGGGTCATTTACCACTTCCAATGGACCAGGTGAAGTGCTCCAATGGTCCAATCAGCTGCCGAAGTGCTCCAAGCACTACAGTTTCAGAGCCACCTTGAGGCTTGCACAACACTTTTGTCTGACATGCCTGTGTTTTGGGGTCACGTCTCCCTCAGTACTTAGCCAATTGAGCTAAAAATTTGGTGGATCAAAATTGACACAAAACTAGACAACTGATCAAAATGTGATCGTCACTACCGATGTTTTCATGCTTTTGCTCATGGCAGCAATTCATAATCGTCATTCTTTTGGGGATGCAGGAAGTAGTTCTTTTCCTGGTTGGTGAGCTGCCATCAGTGCAAGTACCTGCCCCGCTCTGATACTAGCCCAAGATACTGCAACTGCAGCGCTATGGCGACTGTCTGTTGGACAATCTGCATTAGGGCGTACGCCATACATCGTCCGACAGGTGCAGAGCTGTGTTTCATCATCCTTGGACACAACGAAGCCAGAGGTTTCACACTGTGAGAGACACATGGTAGCATCTGGTGCAGCACAGCATACACACAAGAACATGCTTGAGCACAAGACGTCAGGTCAGATCTTCTGGAGGTGTACTGCTTCCACATTTACCTTCTCTGGGTTGCATATCTGCAGAGGGGCTGGGACCCAAGTTAGTAGAACTTTCTTGCAGTTCAAGATTCTCATCAATTTTAACTGACTGGCGCGGTGGAAGATCTCCAGCTCCACTCCCGTCATATGATGTCAAGGCAATCTCCGCTGCCATGATCCCTGTCGCAAGTTGGGGCTCATCGTTTTCCAACGATGTGCCATCACTTGTGTCGCCATCTGAGGTCTGCAGGCAGGAGGATGCACAATGCACAATCGAGTTAACGCAACTTGCAGTGCCTCCAACAGTGACTCCTTTCATTGGGCACAACTTCCCTCTCCATGACATTCTCTTCAAAAGCAAGGTACTTCGACCACCCACAACTGCTGTCACAATAACAAATGCAACCCAACACCCAGTCAGAATCGATACAGCGAGGTAAAAGACATGATACAAAGAATCTGGCATTCTGGTACCACAAAACACACAGCACTGATGAAAATGGGACACAGATCACAATCCACAGAGGTGACAAGTGGTTGGCAACAAGGCAACAGTGTGCGCAAGATGTCAACGCTAGCATAACAAAGTTAGCACAACAACAGCGCAGCTTCGCCACTGCAAAAGCAACCACTGCAAAAACATTGAATGATGCCATCCAGTAGAACACATATCAGCTGGGTCCCGTGTGGCAGCCAAAACTTTGTGGCACTCACCGTCCGCGGAGTATCACCGCCTGAGGTCCCCGGACTGCTTCTGACTTGTTTCCTCGTCAGTTTCTTGAAAAATCGTCCAGCCAAACTGCCCTTTTTGGACTGTTCCTGAGTGGCCATGCCTGCCTGCATAAATGTTCACAAAATTCAGTGTCAGTTGCAATGCTTTGAGCGTGAGAATCTGAAGACCTCTTTGCAAGGCACTGCCAGAAGTCTGGACACCTTTTGTCTCTGTCTCAAATGGGAACTCCTGGCAATCTCCTCTGCTGGCGCACAACTAACCCTCCTCTGTTGGTACTCAACTGAACCGTTGCAATCGAAAGAGTTTCAGCCAGAGTCCAATAAGATGCCCCATGCACAGGAAAAAACTGGATCAGCCAAGCGGAGCAGCCTGAAAACAGGGTGTTAGTGGCTTCTGAAGGCATCCAGAGTAGGCTACTCTTGCACAAGTGCAGTAGCATTGGCTACGAGTTGAATAGAAACAGAAACGTGTTAAAGAAGCTTTCTCCAGCACAATGATAATGTGAATACTGTGTTTTGGACAAACATCTGCCTAGTGCATATACTATGGTCTGATGGGGCACTCCACTGTCATCAACGCTGCTGAGCAAATTCGTCACATGCTCTGCTGCTGGTGTCCATCGTGTGAAGGGTGGCGATTCGTCACATGCTGGCAACTGTATTGAATTTTCTTGACGTCAAGATGAGGAAGATAACCTGAAAGCAACCATGCATGCAGCAAGGCTTGTGCCACTGTCCATGGTTCGTCCAGCCGTGGCTAAAACAGCCACAACATGTCTGGATGCCAAGAACAATGGCCATTGCCACATACATTACAGGTTTGTCAGCAGATACCCCCACCCTTGTCGAAATTTTGTGGCATATGTAGAGCAAATCATGCCTCACTCAATCCCTTGCTCTTGCATCAGTGCATCCACACCGTTGGAAGCAAGACAACACCTGTTCACCAGGCATTCTCAAAGGCAGATTGAAGCAATGCCCTTCCAATAGTTCCATGTTCATCCTCCCAACAATGAAGTCACACTTGAAATCGTGCTGCTGATACAATACTAACCTTAGGTAGTGGAGACTGGTACTGTGTGTTGCAAGGCATTGATTGTCTGCACACTTAGCATGCAGTGAGCCCACGGCGATTTTAGCGTGCTTCATGTTAAATGGCTGAATGTCACGTTGGTGGTGGGCTGAGCGATCCCAACCTGTGACACTACGCAAAAAATTGCATGATTGCACCGAAATCGATGCATGCTGATATGTGGACCAAACCATCTTTGTCCTATCCAGGAAGCACCCAAATTAATATTTCACTTTCGATCGTCAGAACCATCGTTTCTAACGAATTCTGCCCCTGGAACATCAGTGCTGCAGTGGGGGGAAGTGGATAGAATGAAGCGCCTTTGGCAGCACAGACGACAGCAAGTAGCAAAATACGAACACAACAATTCGTTGATAAGCGTTCAACGGCAATGGAAGCCGCATCATCACAGCACCCTTGTGTTGCACCAGGCATCGTGTAGTGCTGCAAAGTACCAAGAACGCTGACATACGAGTCGGCCGTAAGGACAGGATCCTGAGCTTGACGGCAATTTGACGTTCGGTGCGCCAAATCGCCACAAGTTTGGTTACCAATGTGGAACATACATGTTCAGGGCAGATTGCAGCATGCTTGCTTTCTTTTACAAGAGCGCAGATTCAAAACCTGACTTGATGACTCCTAAAAACACCAGCTTCGCACTGTACAGCGTTCCGCGAACAGTACATCGTACATCACTTGTTTTCAGTGCGTCGAGGTGCGGTCAGCCACCGCCCTTCCGTCACACAGCCGACCGCTGAAACGGCCGGTTCCGTCAAGGAGCCCCCAGAACCCGGAAAGTACTGCCGCCCTGATTCACGGTCCGTGCACCCTGCCGCCGCCCGAGCGGGCCCCGCCGCGAGGTCCTTCGCGACAGCAGGAAGCGACAGCGCCTCGAGCACGGCCAGCGACTGCAGGTTTGGGCCCCTTGGGGCCCGCGGGCTGCGCGTCCAGATGCCTTTCCGTTTCGAATGGATCGACTCTCGTATCGAGCAGCGCACACTGCGCCTGCGACCTGGAACCCCGGCCGGGCACCCGACCCCTGAACGCAAATGGCGACGTGTCGGCAGGTTGCGGCCATCCGAGGCAATGCTCCGGGAGAGGTTTGAGGGAGGCGTGGTCACCCGGGCAAACGGACGAGTGCGCCCGGCGTGTTCCGGGGAGGCCAGGTGGGGATGGAAGCCACTGCGGGCAGCGGGGTGGCCCGTTCGTGCACGGAGGGGCCAGTCCACCCCACCAGAGGAGAGGCGCACGTCAGGGCGCGCACAGGAGGAGCTGAGCAGCCGCGGAAGGGCGCCGGGCGGGGCGCGGCGATGGGCGCCCAGCGACAGCCCGGCGGCTACTTCGGACGCTGCCACGGCAGCATCGATGTCCCGGTACCGGGATGGCCTTGCACACCCCAGGGCATGCAAGCCGACGGCGGCGATCTCACCCATTGAGCCAGGCTGACATTGCCCCATGGATCCCTGGAATAGAGGAGCTGGGTCGTGCATGTCCACCCCTTTCCTCCGCACCGACGTCGGAAGCGACTGTTGCGCCCACAGTGGGCGCCACGCGAGACAGGAAGCGAATTCGGCGTGATCTGCTCCGGAGATCGACGCTGCAGTGTGCTCTGCGCCCTTCACCCACCCGTGATGCGACACTTGCGATGCGACTTCGCGACGCCGTCCGCCTTCCCCTTCAACCCGCGGGTCGCCAAGCTCCTCGGCAGCCGCCTGCGCCTTCCCCGCGAGAAGAGACGCCGTCCGCCTCTGCGCCCGCTGGCCACTGCGCCGGCGCGCCTCGGTGTCGATGCTGATGCGCCCCAGTGAAGGTGTGGCGGGGCTTCCCACTGCAGCCGGAAGCGCGAGGCAGCCAAACCCTGCTTCTTGTCGTGGATGAGGTGTTGGCGGCAGGCTGGGCAGTTTGCCTGAACATGCGTACAAATACGCTCTTAAATAGCTGAGCGGCTGGTGGGCAGTTGGCATCACCAGGCGAACGGCCGATGGTGGAAGGTGACCCCAGGATCTGAATCCGATTTCTTCTCCATCCACTTCCTGTATCATGCGGATTTCCTGAGTGCGCCCCTCACACTAGAGTGAGTGCTCAGGGATCTGCACTGCGAGTACTCCGGGATCCCCAGAGTGAACCTGGTTCCCTGCCCCTCCGGAAGGAAGGCACGAGAAGCTGCAGCAAGGGAAGGTGGCACTGCCTTCTGATGCGGTGGTCCCGGACTTGAGCTGTGCGAATGTGGGTGTTGCTCGCTGCGGCGGCGACCCTGGGGGAGTGTCTCTGGAGTGTTCGCTGCTGGTCATATGACAGGCATGTTGCCCGTTCGGTCAACGAGCCACACACGCCTGACAGATGGCGACAGCCTGGGTGGAAACATCACAGACCAGCGGGAGATTTGGCATGGGCAGCCGCCAAGCGCTGCAAGGAGCAAACAAATACTCTGAAAACCTACGGTAATGCCCATTACTCGCTATCTCAAACACGTATGAAATAGGTTGAATGGCTGAATGGAACGCCCCTCGCGTTTCTGGATTATCAGCACACTTGTCCTGGTTGGAAAAGTCAAAATTGCGGCTGTGATGCTGCACAAATTCGGAGATTTATGAGCAAGTGTGGTAGCTGCGCTTCCTGGACATTTAATGAAGAGTATGCGATATTTCTGTTGTGGAACGACTCTCAACAGGAAAAAGTACAGCCGAAAGGTTCATCAAATATAAGTTGACTCAGATATAAACAATGAAAGAAAGGATGGGTGCACCTAGCAGCCCAGTGTGCTGATTATCCAGGAGACCTCTGTGTAGCCGCTGCCAGCGAAACTGCATCACAAAGACTCTTTGAAAGGCATGTTTTACCCAAGCATGTCAGCAAATCCCCGTGATTCACGGACACAACCTTCCAAGCGGAGGCGGAGCAAGCGTGCGCACTGAATGTGCGACTGGGATCGACCTCCCGGCGCAAGGGGCAAGTGAGGATTACTCGCCCCACGGACGATCAAGGATGGCGGCGCGCGAGGATCCTAAATTGCACAACAGAAATTGAGGCGTCTCTTTGCAGCAGTAGAGCAGGCTTGGGAGTTTTGCATGCAATGGCTGAATGACATTGCAATCGGCCAATGGAGTTTTAACGGGACCGGGAGCGAGGCCAAGTGTGCTTTAACGGGTGATGAGCGCTGTGCGAAACTCCGACGTGCTCTTCATCCAAGAGAATGGGGCAGTTGCGGTCGAAGATAGCTGCGCTGACAGCATGGATATTGTGCCTGTGTTGCTTTGCAATTCCTGTGACCCAATATCCGAAAGTCCATGTGGACACCGTGCATGGGTGCAGTGATAGCCTCTGCCCAATGGTGACAGAATCATGTTGCTGGTGATGCACGTTACTTCCAAGGCTATCGCCACATAGGGAATTCAATAGAAACAGCAAATTTTGCTTTAAATTTGAAGTTTGGATTTTGTTGTTAGCTCTGTTTTCTTGCAAATGCAAACCTTATTGGTTCGCTCGAATTTATCTCCTTTTGCCACGAAATCGCCTGAAATATGGGTTGGTATATGTCTGCGGGCATTTTATCCCATGCCACATGACTGTGTCCACACCCGCCACTTGAGCTACCAAATGCAACATTTGAGCAATACTGCTCATCTAAGGGGTTTGGCTGTAAATCACTGTGCGTGACGGCTGAGATCTTCTCTTTATTTTCTTGTGAATGCTCCATGTTTCCGTTGGCGGCTAATTAATTCAAATTGTCCTTGCATGTGTGGAGGCAATTATCATGCACTTACTTGATACAACCACATGCTCCAGTTGAAAGCCCTAAAAATCGTTCATGACAGCCAATTGGAGAGAGCAACATGCGCTGAACGCATGCAGGGCTGGTGATTCAATGGGTGCCAGCTCACCGCGCGGATCGTCTGGCGGCTGGAAGCATCAATCCATTGGACATTTGTCAGAATATCTCGGGGATAACTTGGTTGTCAAATTGTGTTGAAGACGCATGGTTTTACATCAGCAATAGGGGAAGAAGGGGTGGGGGAAAGGGGGACAAGGTAGCTTGTTATTGACGGAAGCGAAGACACGAAATCGTGGCTGCGTAATTCATGAGCCGAGAGCGTTGCCATCAACTGATTGCAACAGTAATCGTCTTCATTTCTTACCGGGCACCGCGAACTCAGGGAGGGCAGTGGCGGTGCAAGGCTCAGGCCTCAGAATCACTTTTGCCGCGCCCTCTTGGCTCTGGAGCGTTCTTCTTTCAGTACGACATTAGTTCTTGTGCACATCAATGTGCTTTGTGAACGCGCCCTCATCACAACTGTTTCCCATGGGGCCGTGGGGTTCACTTCGTGAAGCGTGGTGCCGATTCTGTATTGCAGAACTCCAAATGCACCGCTGCAACAGCAAAATCATCACATTGTGGGCCATAAAGAGGAAGGTCGAGTGCATGAAGGTGCAAAGTAGGCAAGAAATCGAGGAGCACCACATTGTCTTGTCGAAGGCACGGCGGCCCTATTCCTAGACTCGCAGAGAGGAAGGCCCTAAACTCTGGCCTTTTTATCCGCCACGGAGACTGATGCTCTCCCGTTCCACAGCGCACTGGTTGATTCCTGGACCTCGCCCCCCAGCGCCCAGACGCGATGCAGGCCCTCCTGCGCTCCAGCGCTCGGCGGCTGGCCCGACCCGCCCTGAGTGTGTCGGGCCAAACCCGTCAGATGTCGGCGGGCGGCAGCCTGGCGGAGCACGAGAAGGAGATGGCCAAGTGGCGCCTGGTAACGCTGGCCGCGGTGCCCGTCCTTGCTGGTTTGACCGTCTACATGCTGGCAAGTGGGCAGCACCACAGCGAGAAGCCGCCACCGTATCCATACATGCGCATCAGGTTGGTTGTGGCCGCAGGAGTCTGCTCGGATTCCTGCTAGCATTCGACTATGGTGCCTTGGGGGCGTGGAGGGGCCCAGGGGGCAGGGGGCAGTGAGGGGGGGGGGGAGGCAGCCTGGCAGAAAGGCAACACAGGTCTTGGTTGACTGGGGGTTGGATCTGTGCCAAGGGGCATCTGTGGTTTGCTTGAGAATAAGTGGAGTGGTGCAGCATGGGTTGCTTGTTGGAACGGTGCTTGTTTCTCGAGCTTTCATCTTGTACCAGCGGACGGGATCGCGCACGGTATCTCTCCGCGGCAGAAGCGTATTTTTCGTCGCACATTTTGCAGAGAACTTATCGCTTGTGCCCAAGGCAGCAGATCGGAGGGCATTGATTGTCCAAAATGGTAGGTTGGGGTGCTAGGTCACTTTCTTTTGCCTTCGCCGCGACAGCCAGCGCCACAACGAGATACGGAAAGAGCAGCCCAACCACCAACTTGGGCGCATGCTGACCTTATGCTGACAGTGTGTGCTAGGTTTGTCACAGTAGGGGCACTGCATCTTTGTTGCCATTGCAGTGGCCACACCTTGTTCTCATGGCACTACAGCACCGCCAAGGGATGTGGGGCCATGCTCAAACTGATTTGCAACTTTGTGGCTGTCTTCCAGGAACAAGGAATTCCCTTGGGGTGACTGTGCTCTCTTCGACCTCAAGTGTGAGCTTTGATTGGGCATGCCTCACTGCTCGCACGTACCCTCCTGGCGCAAGTCCCAGGATGGAGAGAATGTTTCTGGATTGTTTCTCTGCTGTTTTGGCAATTGCCTTGTGCTGGGGCAACACAAGGCTTTGGATGAGTGGTCAGGAGACTCGACTCTATGGGCAACATTGAGGATGTGCAGCCTTGTTTAATCGCATCCATACATTTAGAGCAGTGCCAGGCATTGAAGAAAGGCTCCAAACCATGGAGCTGGGCCCATTAGCTTTGTTAACAGCGAACATGAATCTGCCAAGGAGTTGGTTGATGGCCATGCTGCTGTTTCTCTGCACGAAATACGCTTGGCAGCAATCGCATGAGTTTTAACAAATGGTGCCCAGATGGGCTGGTGCTGTCCAACCAGTTGTAACTGGAAATCCTACCACTGCTCTTCTATGGACGGGTTGCCCACCAGCACCCTGCTGCCCCTCCCCATGCACGTCGCTCCCACACCAGTGGTGCTTGCTCACAAGAGTCAGCAGTGTATGCTGCATGAAAAGCAGTGCGAGCTGCTGTCTGCTGTTTGGCCCATGCCCTGTGGAGTTCCGTGACAAGGCACTGTCGCTCGAGAATGTTGGCCAGCGTGCACAGTAGACTGCTTGCCAGCTCTTCCGTATTCTGCACAAACTGGACATGGCCTCACAATCTCTACTTCAAGGCATTGCTGGGAATAGGGCAAACCTTCCATGCTTCCTGTGACCAAGGCAGTTACAGGGAGCTTCCAAACATACTGCTGGGCTTAGAAATCCTTTGTGCATATCAAGAGCTCGACTTTGGGCAGCAAATGGACACGCACTAATTATTTTGCAGTGCTGGTTAAGTTTCCTGCTGGCTTGGGGGGCATGCCTGTGGCATGTGCCTCACAATCCTGGTGCATGTGTGGGTAGAACATGGCTTCCTCAGTATTGTCTTTAATGGGAGGCTACAGATGGCATGTGGGTTAATCTTGAATAAAAGCTTCCGATGCAATGACCGGAATGTGCTGTGCAGCGCGGTTGATACCACCATTCGCATAGCTACATGGCACTCATGCCGAAGTCAATCTGAAAATCATGAGCAGGCCAAATCGATGAATTCATACAGGCAGAGTCCAGAGAGAACAGTTGTCTATTGGATGCCTGTCTGGGTCTCCTGCCAGACCTGCGTTGCCAGTTGTCTTGCCGAGCGTTGCACGACATCACAGCATCGGGTGCCGTTCCCATCATATCAGAACGAGTTCAGGATCCGTCACTCGCCGCAGGGGGGCTTCACCAGAATCCCATGTTTTGTTTTGTGACCGCTGTTGGGCCTCCACAGCTGTGGTGGCTTCTGCGTGTTTGTTCAAGCGCTGCTCCCTGCTCTGGGGCTGGCAGAGTTCCCAACAAGGATCTGGAACGGTGGAGCGGTGCATTGGCGCTGTCACGTCCACTGGGCTGCACGAGATCCACCGCTGGGCCGCCATGAATTGCTCAAGATGATCTGGGTAACAAAGCCTGCTGGAGCTCGAAGTGATAGTCATTAACATGCGACCCGTTGGTGTGGTCGAATCATGTTAGCATCCGCGTTGCCTAAATGCACGCCATGAGGGCACCACCCCTATCCATGCGGATGGCGACACGGCTCAGTTCGGGTTGGCTACTGCTTGTGTGGCGTTTGTGGCGCCCGCATTAGGCGTCCTTCTGCCCTTGTCCAGACGCCAGCCCATCCCTCTGGACAATCATCTTCTGATGAGACGCCTTCACTTGCTCCTGCACCCGCGCCCTTCACCAAACGGATTTCCCTCGCGGCTCCCTTGGAGACTCTGGTTCCACCTTGTGCATTGCCCCCGCGAAATTGCTCCTTGTGCGGTGAAGGCAAAATTCGAAGGAATGGGACACAAGACACACGTTTCTGCATGTCAGATGGGCGCGTGCGCCATGCAGCAGTTTTCCCCTTGCCTTTGGCACTCCTCGCCATCCACACCCTGCATTCCACGAAGTGCAGGAAAACGAACGCCACAATGGCCGCGGCGACGCCGACAACCGCCACAAACGCAATCTGACGGTCGTCCATGGCGATTGTCTGACCTTGGGCAGAAGTGCGACTGCCGGACGGAGGGGGCCGCGAATGGCCGGCCTTTTGCAGCAGACATTGCCTCCAGTCCGTGCACATTCGCCTGTGTGGAAAGAGGAATTGGTGCACGCCGATCTTTGCAGGGTTGACGCAGACGTTGCTGCATGTCGTATCTGTCCCAATCAAGGAAGACAAAATGACAGACGCCGTGGATCCGGGAGCCGGGCTCTTGCGTCCCGGCAGCGTGCAAAGCAGGTCTGGGCAAAAGGCGTCGTGCAGCACAGCGTCCAAGACTCTCATTTCCAGGGGAGGCTCAGCTGATTTGCCGGAATGGCTGGACGAATGACGATGATCTTCTCTGGCGTGTTTGTTGCGAGCTTTTACTCCAGTTGGGTTCGCTCGCACAGTGCCGGCTACGGTAAAGTCCGGTGGCAGAGTCCCCAGAACGGATTCACACATGTTGAGGTCCACGCGATGCACGAGACCTGCGGTGCAGGACCATCCGATGTCTGGGACTTGGCTCGGAAAAGTACTGGGGTTTGCCATTGGCCCAAATAGAACAGCATGCAGCATCATGAAGTCAGCGGTAAATGGCAAAAAGCTCTCGGATAATTGCCATCGTGGGGCATTCAAACTGCATTTCAGCACGTACTGGCTGCTGAGTGTCGGATACTCCAGTGTCACCTGATATTTCGATGCCGTGGTTTAACAGCTGCCCATGCGATTCGTTCACTTTCTGCACAGATCTCAGCTCTATGGCCGCCCAGTTCCTCGCAGGCGCTGATGGCTTTGGTAGCCCCAGGGTGTTGTCTTGTAGAGGTACCCTTACTGTGAATTTGCAGTTGTAACTTCCGGAGACAGTACAGTCTGTGACTAGACCTGAAGCCTGTGGCTACAGGCATACAACACACCAGCGTTTCAGTCGATGCAGTCACGAGTTTGGCATTGAGTGCGGAATTCAAATCCTTCAAACGTGAAATTCGTGGCCCCAAATGCCAGGATTCATGGCATGCCACCCCGTGAGGGAGACCCCCACCCCCCATCCACCGGCGACAAGACATGCGGCACCCGCAGTGTTGATGTAGGTGCTACATCAGCACAGCACGGTTGGCTTACACAATCAACATTCAAAACAGTAGGCAGCAGGAACCATCGCACTAATATGGTTACGCTCATGCCCTGTAGTAATCCTTGGGAAAGGAAAGTCTATTTTTCTCCATGGGTGCAGAAACGCGCACAGAGTCTCAACACCGTTGGTCTAGGGATTGCCTTCCAATTCCTTTCACGGAAATGAAGACTATGATAGTCCCCAAATTTATGCCGTTGTTGATGAGAAATTTCTCCGAGATTAGGCCGGTGCATCTCGCATCGCGGCGTCGTCAGTGGATGAGACGATATGGAGGTGCAGATCTCATTGCTGGGAGTCGAGGGCGTCTTTTGGCGTTGCGGATACAGTCAGATATGAGGCGATTGATTTGAGGCAACCGTGAAACAGGCAGTACAAGAATCAGTCCTGAAATTAGTGTTCCTTGAATATAAAAGATCAGTGATATTCGCTGTCAACAGGGGCACCATTATCAATGGTTTATTTGTATCGGTTTCGCATCTTATGCCGTCTTCGTACGTCCCATAGTAGGAATACGCAAGAAAGAATCCCGAATCAAAGGAGTACCAATGCGGCAGTTTGCGCACAAACAATTTGAAGGTCGCCGTTGGAAATGCCAACTTACACCCTGATGCATATATGCTCTCTGTGTAGAACAGACTTGAAAGATTTCGTTCTGTCAAGCAAGCCGTTACTTGGGGATGCGCTGTGAGGCTTGTCCACCCCCTGTTCTGCGCTGATCCGAACACCCCCAGGTCAGGCCCAGGCAACGCGCAATCCCCAGGTTGCCTGACAAGTCGCTCATCCCCTCTCGAGCCGGATGAAACACCCGGCTGGGTTTTGCTCACCTGCGACATGGCCCCAAAGACCTTCGCAGACACGGCAACGGATGGATCGACATGGGCAGCCGCTCTTCCTCGGGCAATGGGTGGCTGCTCCCGCCCACACCACGCGCCGTGCAGCGCGACCTCCCTGCGTGGAAGTGCGACGCGCTTCAAACACCTGGCATCGTGTCACCGAGCGGCGCGATGCCGCTGCGGATGCTGCCCGTTGTGCAAATAGCCGCTTCCGCGGCACGTTCTGGCGGGCGAACCAAATCCCCGTTGCAACCCAATTGGGTTAACTTAACACCGCCCCAGTCGCTCTCGAAATGCTTGCTCTGGCGTTCTCGGAGAGAGACTCGGCGCCTTCGGGAACAGCACGGATTGGGGTGCGCGCCAATCGCCTCAGAGACAGTTCGTCATGAGAAAATGGGTGGGTGATCACCGGCCTTCGCCCTTGAAGGCCAATCTCCGCGATGGCCATTGGCGATGGCGGCCACGCTGCCGGGGATTCAAGCAGCGGGAGTGGCCGCCCAGTCGGGGCGAAGCCGCAGCAAAGGCCCGCGGTCGCCTGGGCCGCTCACCCGTGAATGACGACCGCGCGGTTGATGACGTCCAGCAAAGGCGCCGCAACAGCTGTCGCAATCAAACCCGCCGCCAACAGGGTGGCGAGGGAGAGACGCCGAGCCATGGAGCCGAAGCACTGGTGGACCCCGCCGCTGTGGAGAGGTGTCTGTGTGCCGATCGCTTGGCGATCGCTTGGGCGCCCTGGCGCAGATCGACTCCTGAATTGTGCAAGTCGGTCAGAATTGAGGTGCCAGAATTTGCCGCCGCCATCCGCATCTCCCAGCTTTTTTTTCCTGCTCTTCTGTGGTTGAAATAACAAAGCGGGGTTGATTTTGACCAAAGCGAGTGTCAGACTGGTTACAGGGCCACTTGACGCCACTTGCCAACCCAGGGCATGTGGGGCCCACAGACCACAGGCTGTTGCTCTGCGACCAGCACCCAACCTCCGCTTGGTGCTTTGTGCAATCACACCTCAGTCACTGTCTCCTGCTGTTTCTGCATTCGCGCACGAAGTTCGCGCAGCTCTTCCACCCGAAAGGTTTTTAAAAATCACGTTGCATTCACCCCTTCCTTGTAGAATGTACTTGAGCGTGGATGCCCACATTCGACCAAGCTTGGCACCATGTAGTTGCAACTCACCGTGCACCCACCACTGTAGCCCGTTGCCTGACAGGCAGTACTACAGAACATTGTTCCAACATTGTGGCGGCACACGTTCATATCCGCCCCATTAGTGGAGTCGCTCCCCTTGCGCCGGGAGCAGGTAACCAAAGATGATGCAAATATAACCATACGATTATAATACGATTATGATAATACAATTCTCAAAAATACGCTCGATGCCGCGCAAGGGTCGCCAGTTTCCTTTTCGCCGTCAGCCTTTCTACAGAGCACGGCATCCACTTATACGTTTGTAACCACTTCTGTACATACTACGAAGTATGTTGTAAGTACCACCGAAGTACAATCCAATGTGCAACATATGTGGGTTGGGGGGCAGCTTCGCTCCGTGGAAAGGAAGGCAGCGGTCAACAATATGTGCCACGAAATCTCCAAGAAAACATAGGCACACACATGACAAATGTTACGTGTACATCATCACATGTCATATGCGTCTGCGCATTGCCTGCGCACGTGTCTGCATCAGGCTCGCGCATAGAAGATGACTTGCGGCTCACGAGAACTTGGCCTCGCACGCACAGGCAGAGCATTGTACACCCAACATTCACACCAAGTTTGGAGTGAGAGGAAGGCTTCGAAGGCCGCAATGCTGCATTGTCGCACGTGGGAATCGACGAGCAGCTTGTCTGCCAACAGGACGCTTGCGACAGCCAGGGAACAATGAATGTCTCCACAATCTGACTGATTATCGCAAACCAGTCCTTGTGGGATGGAAACCAAGCGCCGTTGTGGGAAGCCGTGGCTGTGGCTGGTGTTTTCCTTTGGCCAGTGGGCAACTGGTGGATTTGGGGGACATGTAATAGGACTCATAGCACTGGTGTCTTCTACTCAGCAGTTGGGATCATTCAAGTGGGCACAATGGATGGCTGACTGGCGAAGGCTGCGCTGATGGCACAGTTGCTAGTAAGAGCATCTATCGGTCGGTGCTATTGCCCCGGCGGAGCTATCCAGGAACGGTTCTCATTGGCCACCGTGCCACCTTACTAAAGTGGCATTTGCTGAATAGCACCGGTGCTATTGCTCCGCTGCGCACATCCACAGTGGTGGGTGCTATTCCTATGCCGAATATCATCACAGCAGCACTGCAATGTTCTGCACCAACAGCGCCGGGTGCTATTTCGGGGTGCTATTTTGCCTCGAGCGGTGCCATTCGGGCCCAGAACAGCACCGCTCGGCACCGAATAGCATCGGCGGTGCCATTGGGGTGCTACTGCTCCCCCAACCGTTAATGATGGTTTTCTGACGGGCGGTGCTATTCGAATAGCCGAATAGCACCGCCAGGACAATAGCACCCACCGATAAGAGCATCTTTGTCGATAAAGATGCTCTGACATAGCTTCGGCAGCAACATATGGGAACATGCGCATGCATGTGCACCTGGACAGGCTGACAGACCTGGGTTGAAGGCTCTCGGAAAGCTAGTCATGGTAACAGACGTTTGCTGAAACCATGTCCGCCGGTTGTGTTCCCAGTCGGGCGCCACGGGGACCAGCTGAGTTGCCCGTGACGTGCCAGGGCCCTGCTTAATGTGCCCTTCTGCTCTGCTCAGTGGTGTCGTGGACATGCATTGTGGGACCTAGGGTGCCACGACGTATCATATGCAGGTTGTGGCAGTACACAGGCCATTCGAAAGCACCGTCCAACGTCCAGACAATCTACACATCCCTCTCTCGGGGAGAACAACAGCGTCCCTTTCAACAGAATCTTCCCCTGCACAGCCACAGGGCTCCTGTTACTCTCTCATCCTCCCGATCCCACGCGCGCCTCTCAAATTCTCTTGCCAGGCAGCTGCGGAACGCCTGCCTCTTGTCATGACAACAACCGTTTCCACCCATTCGCTGCAATGATGTATTCCGTCAACGACTATGCTAACTTGAAGCATTAATGGCGGATCACCCCATAAAGGACGTGTGATTCATTATTATGGAGCGACCTCAGGCCATACAGCAGGCTGCCATCCATCACATCCTCAAAATTGGTGGCCCATTTCACGATCAGTGCAACAGAGAGCTAATCAGTAATAAATCAATGGACATGACCGCCCACTTTCCCAGAAACAATTCCTCTGCGCTGAAGCTGGACTCCTGATGCGCAGCAGTTGGAGGAGCTGTGACGGTCTGCCTGAGGAACACAGAACCCCGGTCGTGCACGTCAAAGCTTATCTGCCAGTGGGTCAATGCTGCTGTGCCGGCTGTGCCTGCCACCTTTTCTAAACAGCGATCGACTGACGACCTCCATCACGCCTTTATCATTCTGGGGCGCCGACTCTGCCAGCATGTCCTCGGGAATTTCATCCACAACCCCAGATGCCGAGGAATCGGATTCACCCCTGCTTCGATGGTGGCCTCCTTCCTCCAAATGCCGAGCAGCTTGGGCACTGTTGGATCGACCGAAAGTCCGCAGAAGCTTGCCGGGTGAGAACAGAGAGGAGGGCGCAGTGTCTGTGCTGGACCGGCTGGCACTTGGGGCTGAGTCTGTTGACTTCGTGTCAGAGGCAGCTGAAACTTGGGGACCCTGGACATCGACAAGTTCACTGTATCGTTTCCTCCCAAGGCCACCCATCATCCCCTCGATGCCGCGCATCGGATTCGGGCTACCGGGCGCGGAGCCCGAACCATGATGAGGCTCAGACCACGATGGCGCTTTGGAAGCTTGCCGTTGGGGTCCTGCCTCTGGCGGGCTGGGCCCTTCTTTCAGCTCGTCATACTGTGTGCGCGAGAGGCTGTGCGGCAGCAAATGGGCAAGCTGCTTCAACTTCGTTTCCCCTTTCGCTGCCAGACCTCGGTGAGGGAGTCCTGGGTCACCAGGCACTGTTGGTGAGGCAGCCGCCTCACCAAACTGACTGAAGTCCCCACTGCCAGCTGTAAGAGCAGCCTGGCTGGAAGGGGCCGTCACACCACTCACAGAGCTGGCCCCATCTTCATTGCCCTGCTCGTTGTGTGAGCTTAGATCCTCGGCAACATCTGATGCTGGCTGTGGTGCCGTTGATGAGCTGGCACCCTTCACTGTTGGGCTTCCATCAGGGTGCTGCCCACAGCCACCTGCAGGCTCAGCTTCCATCAGAAAAGAAGAAGGCATCGACTGCATGGACTGGCTTGTCATCGCCGGTAGCCTCGACTGCACCTGTTCCTCCACGATTGAGGATGCTGTCGTGTATATGCTATCCTGATAGTCAATGGAGCTCACGTCTGCAGGTCCTTCTCGTGCAGTGTGTGGGCAAGGGCTTAGCATGCCTGTTTGCATGAATCCACACGGCCCCGTCTGCGAAGATGTTCGGGAGCTCGGGGCCCTGGAGCTGGAAGGAGGCCTTTGTGGTGGGTTATTCTGTTTCTCAACGGAAGCCAATGTGGCATCTGTCAGAAAAGAAACTGGAAGCTCCAGTGAGCCAGGCTGCGGTGCTGCACCAGTCTGCGGCTGCGCACCGTCACCATCCCATCCATAGGGAGGGCTCACTTGAAAAAGGGCCTGTTGCACAGAGTACCACATGAGCCACTTGTATGTGGAAACAACTTCTTGATTACAGAAGCTGAAGCAATAATGCAAAAGCTCTGAGATGCACACAACAAAACATGTGGACAGCAGTAGCCGGATTTGGGGGATGGGTTCTGGGGCTGCAGAGCTGTTTACTTGCAGGGGATGAAGACACGAAACTTGCAACTGTTGACCGTCTGCGCAATCTGATAACCAGCTATGACAACAACAATAAAGCACACAACTGTGCCCACTATACTGTTCGATGGTGTGGTGCTTTTGTGCGCTGCTTAGAACTCCAGTGCGCAAAACGAGTCCTGACATGCAGAGTTTTGAGAACTATGGTCAAAACAGTCACCCAGAAGTGAGAATGTATCCGGCATGTGCCTGACAATCACAATGTGTTTGCACAATGGTTGCATTGACAATGCTCTTTGTTTCCATGTCAGAAAATTGAGAGGAATATCGAACACACAGATGTCCAGCTCAACCAGCCAACATGTCACACAGCAGCACTTTCTAATGAACAAAACCCCATAGAGGAAGTGCCTGTAAGCCGCAAGCAAACAAGCCCACAAGATGGCTGCAAAGCACAACTTGTGTTCGCATGGCCTGTGCTACTCTGGGGACTGTGCTTGAACATCTGCAGCTCACCTCAAAAATATTTCTTGCCAGACTTTTGTAGTAGGGATTGCCGCTCCGGCCAAACTTCCTGCGGAAGTGCTCATAAGTGGTCTGGTTTGTGACCACCAGGTACATGTGGAAAACGCTCAAGCCCCCAACGAACCACGCAGCAATGAATGTGTACACTATCAGTGCGATCGCAGTGGGCTCTTTCGACATTGCCTTGTTAAACGAGTGATGGTGCTTCTCCGACAACTGTCCACAGAAGAAAACTGTCAATTCACTGTCCAGAGTTAAGCACATTAAAACAGCGATCCACACCTGGAAGGCAACACAGTGACACGATGCAGCTTCAGACAAACAGTGGCAAATGTGACATAGTTTTGAAAACAGAAATTTTTCACCACATTTTAATCTATGTTCAAGAGCACAGAGCAAACAACTGCAGGCAGCAAACCACCAATCTACCATGTTCAGTCAAAAACACACAAGAATGTTGCAGACCACCCAATGCACAAGCATGTGCACAGCTAGGTGCAACAAGTGTTGCTGCACAACAATACCTGGACCAGTCGTGAAAGGGATGTTGAGAAAACGTAAATGCAGAGGAGTGTTGCAGACAGCACGAAAGAAAGGAAATATCGGTAGTTCCTCTGCACACAATGCACACAGAATGTCAGTGCACAACTCCACTATTGCAAATCGCCATTATCTGATGCTCCCACTGACACTGCTGCACTCTGGGGCTCCGCGCAATTCTGGAGTGAATACCATCCCAACATCACACTGGAAGTGCAAGCACAGCGCTCGCCACAACTTCACAAATGTACGGAAAGGATTAGCAACACTGGAAAGCCACAAACAGCAACTGCGATATCTGTCAAGCACACCCCAAAATGCCACACACATGTCCCTCTGACAACAGCGTGCACATCCCGGACATATGTTTCCTTGGGCAGCTTCTGCACAGCAACACACTCACCCTTCCAATGCACGTCCCCACCCATGGGCAGTAGTGGTCGAATTTCTCCACACAATTGTTGC
This sequence comes from Ostreobium quekettii, assembly GCA_905146915.1. Lineage (NCBI taxonomy): Eukaryota > Viridiplantae > Chlorophyta > Ulvophyceae > Bryopsidales > Ostreobiaceae > Ostreobium > Ostreobium quekettii. The sequence goes on along the minus strand of CAJHUC010000736.1, from coordinate 42,776 downwards.
ACATTGCACAGTGCGAGCACCTCGGAAGTCGATATATGTTGCAAGTTGCACAGTACTTGGTCGTCACTCTGTAGCCATTGATAAGGAAGTCCTTTGTTCTTGGGAACGGCAGGAACCTTGGGTCCCCATTTGCATCAACAGGCGCTGATTGTCTGGGGATGATGCCGGGGTTGGAGAATGCAGTGAACCCCAGCATCGCCAACACAAATGCCACAAGCAAAAGGGACAGCCCCAGGATACCCTTCCCTACGTCGTGGGCAATCAGCGACAGAAACAAAACTGCGCACAAATGCATAACACAACTCATCAGGACCTTCTGCCAACATATCAAACAGAAAGACACGAGTTCAACTTCAACACCCGATGCTGACCACACAGCAATCATGCCAGCGAGCATATGCAAACGCACACAGATGGCTTCAGAGCTGAAAAAAGCAAAGGGAGAAGATATGAGCCAAGCATCAAGAAAACACCAATGACCTATAGATGTCTTCAGTACAGCCAGAGCGAGAGTGACAGCAACCAATAATACTCACTTGATGGTATCAGAATCAGAAAAAAAGTGCCCATCAATGACTTCCAGTCAGGACCTGCATGTTGCACAGAGCTGATCAGAAAACATTACAACACGAGTGGGTTTTGCAACATGCAGTTGCTCAAACCACTGCAAGTGCAGCACAACAAACTCACGGATGTCGATCAGGAAGCGCACAACACGAAATGCACACCTATGAAATCCAGGAATACCATCTTGAAAAGTGCTGCGGCTGGGACAGCTGGTACGCATTGCCCAAAGAACATCCCCAGGCGCTCTGAGACTGATGCAAGCACAGTGAACATTGACCACCAAAAACAAGGGACACGCGCCAGGGTTACACAGCCTGGCCGAACAGAACGTGGCTGGAAAGCCGCCCAGGGAGCGGCCCCCAACAGCAGAATCCGCTGATGGGCTGCAGAGCAATAGAGCGGCGATTGTGTCGGTACACGCCGGCAACACGAAAGCGGGGGACGGCCCTGCGTCGGGGACCTCAGCGAGCAGAAGATCAGAACGAAACCATGTCGCCTTCTGCTTGGCCCAGTGAGTGAGCGCTGCCCAAGCCGCAAGGTTCGCGGGGACAGGGAGCCATGAACGTGTGTTGGGGAGTGGGCGGCTTGTGGAGAGGGCTCCGATACACCTTCGGCAAAAGAGCGGCAGACCGCACGCAAAGCCCGGAAGCTGGGCCCCCCAAATCGAGTGACCCCAGCCCCGGACCGAATCCCGCCCCACGCGTGCGCCCACCTATGAATATCTTGCCGTTCCACAGGACCCACAGGTTCCCCACTTTCTTCGCCATCTCGGCATGACCGCGCTGGCCACCGCCCTCTGCGCGCGGCCCCCGCCGGGCCTCCCTCTTGGCCCTTTCCCGCGCCTCGCCACGCCGTGCAGCGTCGCCCCCTCAGCCGCCGCTCCCCATCCAAAGGCTCAGCCGCGTCAGCCAGCCGGCACTGCGCCCAGCAGTTAGGGGACGGCCCCCGGAAGGATGCAGCCCAGGGTTGTTCCAGCCAGCGCCGGGGGCAAAGGTCCGCCTGCAGATTCTCAAGCGCCGGAGGAGGCCGGCCGGTGGGACGGGCACCGTGGTCGCGGAGCGGGGGGGGACGCTTGCGCGAGGTGCGGCGCGCGGGGGGGAGCTACCGACACCGGTGGTGGGGCGCGCGTGTGTGCCCCGTGGGGGAGCGGACCACAACAACAGGTCAGATTAGCCGCGCGAGGGGCCATGCTCTGGCGGACATTGGAACGGGATGTCAACGAGGGCGGATGGGCCCCTCCGGCTTCCCTTCAGGGCCCATATCGGGGGCGGGCGGGACAGGGTGGGGCGGGCTGTTGCGTGATTTGACAGCGGGACAGCCGGCTCAAACCGCGACCTTGCGGCGTTGCTGCACGGGAAAACGGAAGCAAGGAGACGCCACCCGCGGCGAACGCCCGCTTTGTCAGTGGCCTTGACTTGCGTGTGTGTGACTGGAGCTGCATGTTCCTTCGCCCTGACGCGGCGAGTTTGCGCACAAGGGAAATTTGGCCCAAGGCGGCACAATTCGAGTGGATGCGGGGCGAAGTCAAGCAGCTCGATGCGGGAAAAGCCTGGGCGAGTGGTGATGAAGAAGACACAGAAGCAGCTGGTCACCGAACGGATGCGGAGCTCACGATGAGCGCAATGGAACCTGGCTGGCAGACCGAACGGTTTAGGGAGACTCTGCAGTTGGTCAGCACGTTAGGACCCCGTGTTGTGAGCATAAACATGCAACAACACCGTTCGGTGTACACCACAACATGGATCGACAACCTTATGCCATGGATATGGTGTTGCGTTGATAGATCCTTGAAGCGTATTCCACAGGCATTCTCCATCCAATGGCTGCCATGGCCCTGGATGAACAGACGCATCGGCAGAGCTCCACCAGCTGGAGGCACGGCACTGCTCCACCGGGGAATGAGACATGGAAAAATGGCTGTGGGGACAACTAGCACTAACGTCCAGTGAGGGCTGCTCATTCACTGGCTCGTTGGCAAGTCAACATTTGAAAGCGTTCTCATTTTCCTGCAAGAGCACCCAAAATTTCACAAGAACCTGGGAAGCATGCGAGAAAAAGTATGCTAACTGTGTCACTAGTTCCAAAAGACTGGCAGTCCTTGGCAAGTAGGACAGGTCAAAAGATGCTCAGGGAGTCTGTATTCTGGAGTGAATGAACTCCGAGTCCATGCTGCGGAACATTTGCGGCGACAGCAGCCACACGTATCCATGTTCAACAGATTTTCGTTTACACGTCCCATTTTCATGCATGTGCTGGGCAAAGGCATGAAGCTGATCAAAGAAAGCAATAAAATCGCAACAACCTACACTGCAATTCACGAACCATGCAGGCCCTGAGGTCATTCACTGTGCATAGCCACTACGGTGCTTGTCCACTGCCTACAACGTGTTCACACACTGCCAACAACTGCTGACACAAGGTGTTGCTCTTCCTCTCAGCCTGATGCGTACTTGAGAGCCTGGAAGCAATGAACTCCAGGTGTGCCATCCCTTCAACAATTTGATGTTTGCATCGGAGTAGCGGTTGTGCAAGTTCTCTGCACTTGAATATATCTAATAGCACCTGAGTATGTGACGTGATGAGTGCAAAACTTGATGGACAAAAACCAGACACCACACACGGCCTCAAAGAACACAATTCTTCGAATAGAATCTTCAGGACGCCTGGCATCAGCCCAGGACGACATTGAAGGAGCAAGAAGAACATGGGCTGTGAAGCACAGTCATCCAAGCCCTTCGTTTGAGGATTGCCATCTTTGTGGAGTGCCATGTGGTATTTTACCATTATTGTGGGCAAAGATGACCACACCGCATCAGAGATGTCCGGCATTCCAGCCTGTGCAGCTTGGAGAAGAAATTTTTGAATGCCAAATAAGTTTCTCCTGTCCTCACAGTCAACCGCTTCACTTGCAAGTCTGACCCAAGGGTCCACAACCCTCGGCATGAGGCTGTTTTTCGTGCCACACAGATCCCTCAGACTCCACATGAGATCAAATCCTCCATCCACCTGCAGCTGGTGGCGCTGCCAATCCCCCTTTGTGGAGTCAGCATCACTCACATCCAGTGGGTCCATCTGACCACTGATGAGGCCTGATATCAACACTCTCACATCGTCATGTTTTGCACGCCCATCTTCTGCCATTTTGGACACAATGGTGATGAAGGATTGGGCTGTTTCCGCTGGATATGCCGCCATAAGGCTAACAATCAGGCAGCTCCGAACCAGCGGTCCACACAATGATGGAAGGAAGTACAGCACTGAGGTAGCCAGCAGCTGGACCCTCTTTGGTAGGCGAGCCAGTGGCCCAGGAACAACTATTTTGGATGATGTCCTGGATTTTCTCAGTGAAGAAGCACTTGGCCGTTTGCCAGGTGCACGTGTCCAAAACAGCGGAACCAACTCCACCTGCAACTTGTCAAGATCGGTAGAGATTGCTGGAGTGCAATATCTGGCCAGGGAATGAAGCAACTGAGCTGCAGCCTACAAAGGCAGCACAGCGCCTTGTTAATCTCTGTGCAAACCATGTATGCAGATCGGCATTTTAAGAGGCTGGAGCACTGTCTCAGCAAAGTGGCTGCATATTCTGAGCCAGCATTGTACAAGAGAAAGAACAGCCACAGGGCATTCTGGAGTTGCCTACCTCAAATATGTGGGTATGCTTGTGGCCTGCCTCCCACAGCAAGCGCGGCAGCCCATGAGCCCATTCACGAACAATTTCTTCACTTGCCACTACGTGCACAACAACATGGCGGGGTTACTGCAATACTGCAGTCGCATTCACAACGGGTGACACTGGAACTAGATGCATCAGGATCAACACATGAACAAGGCAGCACAAAATGACATAAAGAAAGTGACACAAAAGCACAAGCCCACATAGAAACATGCAAATGCCTTGGAAATGTGCCTGTGCTTGACGACACATGCTTTCATGTCGTCACCAGGCAGCACTGTTTCCTTGGGTGCGTCAGCACACAGCATACACAGCAATAATCAACATAATGACGCCACTGGCAGTGCTGGATGTGTGCCGGCACAACACAAAAGGTCAGGTTCATCCCAGCAGCTGACCTAAGATGACTGTGCCACCATTCTTCAAACAATTATCGTGCAGCCAATCAATAGTTGCTATTCCACAGATATCTGAACACAGACAATGGAATTTATCCACTCACCACATCGCGAGTGACCAGGGTGTGTATTCCCTTTCAGCAACAGCAGCATGAACTTCAAACAGGATAGTTTGGCAGGCGATGTGACTGCCAAGGCCTGAAACCACTTAGTGAATGCAGTTAGCACATCGTGTTGGTCGGTGACCCTGAGCATGGGCAGTGTAATACCCATGCTGGGTAAAACATTCTGAATCATGGCCTCTGTGTCAATGTTGGAGTGCAACGGGTTTGTCACAATATCTTCAAGGGCACCTGCCACAGAAACAGTGTTCGTTGAATCTGCTCTCCTGTCATGAGTTCCAATTCTGACAATGTGCAATCAATCCATACAACAACACATGGATGTCTGTAGGAATCGTCAACAAGCCGCTGAACTGTGCCAACTTGCCTGTATATGACCCTGTGATACTCTTCCATCAAGACTGTCAATGTCAGTGCAGTGCTAAATGTTTCTGTTGTCAAAGGCTTTGCTCCTTGTGCAAGGAGGCACGCAAGATACACAGAGCCTACATTTCTGGGCCATTCAGGTACGAACAGAATCGAAGGTTTTGCCACGAGGCAGGTGTGATTCCATCCTTAACAGAAAGACACACAGTACAGCATGTGCTTTCCCACCACAACAGGAACAAGCTTTTGACATAATGTCTACGCTGCTGGGAGCAGAGTGGCTTTAGTGAACGCTACGTAATTCAGGAATTCAACATCATCATCACACAGCAAGGTAATGTCACACAACCCATGGTGTTCAGGTGGCCAAGCAAAATGTCCAGACTATTTTATGGCGTCGGACAAACTGGTCAGCATTGCATAAAACAGCCACCACTCGGGACCCACATACAACAAATAGAAGTCAAAGCACAGCACAAAGCAAGTGAGTGTTGCCTGAGTCTGTTATACAGAAATGGGCAAATAAGGGCCAGCGGGCGAATTTTCGCCAGGCTGACAGGATGCAGACAAGAACAGGGCTGACGCATTCGTACATCCACTGTGTCAAACTCTTGGCTGTTGCATTCAAACGGATAGATGGTGGGCTGTGTCCCCAGGTGTTTCTGTGACGTGTCACTTGGTAAGCTGTCTTGCATCAGTCACAAGAGGAAATGTATCAGCCGTTCACTTCCTCAGACCAACAGCACTGACCCACATAGAAGTCCCTCAGTTGCTTGGAGCTGTCTGCAGCAGTGCCTTCCTGCACCTGATCTTTAGCAAACCTGCCAGCTAATGTGGCCATCACTAGATTGAACTTCGTTACAGCCTCCCTGGCTTCAGGCAAACCAGTGACTGAGCAGCAGATGGGAAAGACGCTACTAAACCGACGTACAACCTGCAAGAAACGAAGCCAACAAGATATAAAGCAACAGCAACTGCAAATGGGGGGTATATAGCAAGACCCGCAGGCTGACAACATACAAAACTCCCATCCCGACTCATGTTCAGACTTGCAATGCAGAATGCAGGGATGTGTTATTGATGAATTGCTCTTTGGCACTGTGGCATCGAGGAAATCGAACACAAATTCGAACACAGAGTGTCCCAGCAATCAGCAGAATGATGTTGTCCTTCATCTGCAAGCCAGCATGGACATTGAATTGTTAATGGGCCTTTCCTCGTTGTGAAGTCAGCAAGCTCTCTGGAGCTTCATGCACCTGACAGGTGTGCACCACTGGTGGAAGAGCTGGCGCAGTTATAGAGTGAGTTGCCTCTGCGAGGTCACCACCCCCTTTGTACTCATCCCAGTTTCCTGAAGTCCAAACTCAGCAGGCACTCACCTCACCACACTTGTGTTCAAGCTGATTTCCACCCACATTGCCAACGCTGCTAATCTGAGTGCCTCCAAGGAATGACGAACTCCCTGCCACAACACAGACAACATGCAAAACTGCTCAAAAAGGCCACCAGCACTACCGCAACACAAGCTGCAAAACTGCCTCCCTTACCTTCAATAGCTTTTGCGAATTTTAGCCACACCACCAGAAACGCAACTGATTGCAAAGCCTCTACTAGCGAGCAAGTGCTAGCAAGGTCTGCAGTGCCGCTTGCCATATCTGCTAGAATTGAGCTGTGGGAGCACACAACATCCAGCAGCCGTTCCAAAAGCCCCCGCGCAGCGACTGCAGGAGAACGCTGATGTTTTGTAGGATCCCAGCAAATGGATGCTGCTGTGGCTTTTGGAGCATTCTCCTGCACAGTGAGACATGGACATGTCACTATCCAAGGAATGTTCAGTTGTATCAACATACAGCCACAGAGCATCTTGCAGCCTGAATGTACAAAGGAATTCTTTCTTGCACAAATCATGGAACAACACAAATCCAAAACACACATTCCACGTTGACACATCAGTCGATGTGCCACATGGAGCAAGTTTGTGCTTGAACATGCACATTGCACCACGAATCCTGTCAACCCCAAGCCAAAATCCTCAGTAGTGACATAATTCTGCAGGCTGGAACTATCAGGGCAACTCAACTACCAAAACAGGGACAGAGACGAAAGGTGTGGAAATGCAGTCATTGAACTCAACAACTGCAGACAACACTGCTGTTCAAGACTGCTAATCTCGCACCTGCTGTTCAAGACCCCAACTGGATCGATTCATGACGGGCTTTGGCCCCTGCTGACATCGGAAACTGAACAATGTGCGCAGAGTTGATGACTCTCTCGAATGTCCGGAGTTGACACATAATGCACCTGGGCTCTTGTCCAGACCCAGCACGGTGCCCAAGAATTTGTTCAAGCCACTGAGAACCTGGACAACACGAACTGCAACCAGTTCCCATTTGCAGCATCTGTTTATTGCAGGTGTGGGGTGAATGACAATGTTACAAGCGACACTGATAGGAAGGTTCAACTGAACATAGGCAAGGCCAGGAGTGTCTGTATCAGGCTAAGGCATTAGCCGGCAGAAAGCAGTGGAAGGAATGGAACAATGCTGGCACTGCACCAGCAGGACACCACTGAACAATGGACAGAGCAGCCTTCAAGAACTGGTTGCCATCCTGCTGTTCGTACGAACAGCAGGTGTGATCGCTATTGCAGCATCCAGTGGCAGTTGTCAAACAAATTTCCAGCGCCAGTCTGCAAAATCGTGCCTGCAGATATGGCAATAAATCAACAAACACTTGCACTGCTATTGATTGGTCACATAACTTGCAGCACAAATATCGTGACCTGAAATGGAAGAACAATGACAATGGGGTGACATACATGGGTGCCGTTTCCAGTGATGGTGCTTGTGGATCCCAGATACATGGTGCTTGCATGTGCGTAACACTTGAATAGGAACTCTGCCAAGCACGAATCATGCTCCAAATCTGTGTTGAGCGTCCTGGTACACTCAAAAGATGAACGGACGTCTTGCTCAGATTCGAATTTGCAGAGGCTGTAGAGCCCAGAGTCTTGGTGTGTCCCGAACGTCGGAATGAAACAACTACCTTTAACTTATTGGCCTGTGACGCCATTTGCAAGCTGTGGCTTCTACTGAGCGTTGTCAGCAAATCTGTGAAGTACTCAAGGCAAGGAGTCAGGAATTCAGTCATCGCTGAAGCTCCCTGGTGCTTCACCTGCAAAACAAATCCCTTTAGGTGACCATTCTTGTGAATTCCAGGGCAGAAAATGCCAGCGCTGCAGGCAGCACATGTTGTTGCTGCAGCTTTCCATGCAGGGCTGACTCAGGTGGACATAACCTTGCCTAAAACCGCTGTCTCAGTCGGGCCAATGTATGTGCACATGGCTTGTGCAGATTAACCACAATGGAGGTGGTGGAACCCCGAGATAGTCAACACAATTCAATGAGTAGACACTGGACACAGCAGATCCGTTCAACAAGGGATGAAGGAAAACAAATGCTGGTCTTCTGGCACAATGTCAGGAACACGAGGTGTGTGCCCAATTTTCTGTTCACTGTGTCTTGAACTGATTTGCACTTGGCTTGTAGCTTTCACTATACGAACATATGAATCAGGAACATCACTTCATTCGTATATCTGCAGTGGAGGCTTTGCCACAATTCAAGTCCAGATCAATGGCTGCAGACCGCCAACAGTCTGCTGCAAGGAAACAGGAACAGCCACTGCACCCACTGTCAGGTGCGCACATGGAACAGTCCAGCTCACTTGCCTCACTCTAACAGCATTTCTGAGACCATGAGGGCAGTGACAGACAGTGCAAACAGTTGAGAGCATTGTAAAATTTCCTTTCCACTTGCTTATTTTGAAAGCCGTGTTTTTGCTGGGAAGAGGTTTTCCCATATTGTGCAGTGAACTCTTGAGTGCTACATTGTGGAGATGTCGGCTTGCACAAGCACAAGCAAGCTTGGCAGCTTCTTACTGGCTCCCATTTGGGCATCACTATTTGTGAACGTGACATACCAGGATGTTTGCATACTGTGTTATATTATACCCTTCCGCATTTTGAAATTTCAGCATTCCGAATTCTGATCCACAATTTTTTGACAGATCATTGTATTGGGGCCCTCCGCATCATGGTCACAGCGGAATGGCGACTTGGCTCAGTTCACATGGCCTCAAATGCCGAATTTTTGCCCCAGCAATCGGGGCTGCTAGACGCCACAAGCACTCCAGAAACCTTGAGTCGTAGCTTGGGCTGTTCAGCATTTTCTTAGCACCATTACACATTACTATTGCGCTGAAAGAAAAGGCCAAACGCTCCATTACAATGCAGAAGGGTATACTATAATACGGTAGGCCAGTGATACAGTACTCCAGGGCTAATTCCCCATCCACTAGACAACAACAACAACAACATTCATGCTATTTGTGCGCTCGTACTTGTGCACACACATGCTCACCACAAGATCCAAGAAACGCAGTGAATCGTTCCGAACTCCAGCTTCCAGATGTGTCATTGCACTGCAGCAATGTTGTGCAATTCAGGGTGAATGTTCCCAATCCAAATGAACAGCACACATGCAACAAGCCATGAAGTGTGATGGGGCACAGATTGATCAATATCAGCAACAGGAGACCAGTTCCAGCCAGCAGTGCCATTCCTTGCCAGCTGTGCCACGACAACCTGATGGCTGACCATGCAGGCACCAGTGGCATCTTATACATAAAGGACAAGTGCCTTTTCTCAACTGCACACAAATGTAAGTTCTCTACAACCATCTTGGTAAGATAGGCAAGCACAACAATGGCAGATTCTGGGCAGCATGCTCTGCCTTTCGCAACCAGGGAATGCTGGACAAAATATCACACTGCAAACAGATGTTCAGTGCAAGGGAGCATAGAAAAGTGGGTAACAGTTCCTACTGTTGGAAGACAACAGCAGTTCATTGCTCCTGGCCTTCCACAACATGAGTCAAAGGAATGTAATCCGTCCGCTGGACCTGGCAGCAGAAGGCAACACTGCAGCAAACATGTGTGGCGTTCAGGGGCTCTTGCAATTCTCACCTGCAGATGTGTGCCATAAGCAGCGGCAAGAAGGGGCGAAATGCATGGACCCCCAGCAGAGGGAGCACCCACTTGGACATCAGCCTCAACAAAGTTGTCCGCACCCTTCCGTCGTTGTCTGTACAACGCTCCCCAATGCCTTCAACCACTGCTGCTGCATGCTTGTTCAATTCCCCAGGGTTGGCCTCAAACAGTTGGCCCATTCCCTCCATCGCATCTCGCCGTACTTTGGCACTGTAGTGTGACAGCTGAGACAACAATTCCTGCAAGGAACCGACACAGCTACAATGGACGCTGTTCCATAGCACCCACGGGAAAATCGATCCCCCGGCGAGGAAGTGGAATGAACACGTTGCTCACTCCATTTTCCCAGCACCGGCACAAACGTATCCGACAAATCCGTAACGAACGAGTGCTGCTGTTTAATGTGGGACGCCGTTGTGCACATTGCGCCCGATAGGGTGCAGTTTCGTCGCGGCAGGACCACGCGTCCGGTCCTGTGACTGCCCCTGGTCGACTCGCTCATTCTGCCGTAATCACGTCCACGCCGTGCACCTTCAGAGTTAGATTCCTCTTGCTCACAGCGGCGCCGTCCTTGTCCTGCGCAATGCTCTGCTCTGGCAGGCCGATTGTCCGGGATTTGATGGTGGTGTCGGTTGCGTTGTTCGCCTTTTTCAGTTTCTTCCCGACCTTGTGTTTGGCGCGGTAGAAGTCGACTCCAACGCCGCGGTTCTTCCTCTTCCGCCCAATTCCCATTGCTGCTGCTGGCCCCAGCTCGCGGCGGCTGCACCATACACATCGCCGCTGAGGGCATTTGGCAGTGGTGGCCACCTGTACGACAATGTACTGGCGAAGCACAGGGCCTGACACAGAAACACCACCACCACCAGCGACACATACCCCAAGTACAACCAACACGACGTTGGCGAAAAGGGAAATGTACGGATAGCGGATAAATTGAAAAGCAACGAAATGCTTCGATGCTTTGCGATTATTGAGGCAGCTTGTGCGTAGACCGATAGCTGGGCGGGAGAATTGGCGAGAGACATGCACACAGGGGGGCCAGCCGCCCAGCCACAGGCCTCCAGGTCGTTCACGTCCAGCCACAGGAATGCTGGCGGCGCCCACAGCATCCACGGTTGAACACTCACAGTTCGGGGACAACAGTAGGCAGTTCCAGCTTGTGTGGGACTGTTCTTAAGTACTGGGCAGCTCAGCTGGGATACTGCACAATGTGCGGCAGTGCTCGCAGACGCGGGCTGTCTTTTGTTTTTCTCTCCCGCCTCTCCCTTTTCTGTAGGCTTGGATCGTTTCTGTGGCTTGGATGAAAGGAGAATTACTAAGTTCGGCCACATGGGCATTTCAGAGTACCTAGTGACACCGTTAATGGACGGGTTGATTTTCTTGTCTTTGGGAGCACGTGCTCCGTTCTTACATAGTCATGGTTGGAGTTTGGACCTGGTCACCTGGCGCCCCCGACGGGAGGTGTTCATTTGCGTGCGCGTGGGGTTTGAAAATCCCCACCTAGTTGTGGGCCGCACAGGCTGGTAAGCATAAAGGGTTCGACACAGTGCATGCCAACCCTAAGCACGGTGCAGATCGGCATGGGATGGGACACTTTGTGCGCAAACTTGGGGTCGACTGTTTCGACTTACCAACCGGATAAGCGCCCCATTGCATTCTTGGCAATGTGCTGCCCGCATTTGCCAGACGGTGCGCAACAGCTCTATCTGGCGGTTCTCGAGGCTCTCTTACATGAAGAACACCACAAATGGCAGTGCAGTACTTCAGTCTGATGTCTTCGTTACATGTCTGAGCACATTGTCAAGCTGAGCGCAACACGTTCACGGCGGACAAACTTTGAATTGTTGCACTCTTGAAAAATCATGCATTTCGTGGCATTAACTGCTCGTCTCGCTTCTTTTACAACTGGCACGCTCTAATGCACTTAACATTGCAAGCATTTCCCCCCTGGCAATGCTGGATCAATATTAAGCGGTCGGGCAGGCCAGCGGCAAGGAAGGGGAGGAGGCGGCTCCAAACGAGCTCCATGTTTTACAACAACGGCGAAAGCAGAGCAAGCGCAGTGGTGTGCTTGGAAAACATGCTGTGTTCGACAATTATTCTACAGAGCACAACCCCACTATCCCAATACGTCAGAACCTAGAAATCACCCCATTAGCGTGGGCCATTCCTACCATGCGTGAGGTAAGGGCGCTTGGTGGCTGATTTTGCATCCTTTCAGGTAGGTTGTGCCTTTGCTTAGGTTGAGTATCTTTCAAGGCCATTTTGTGCACATCGTGCTGCCCCACACAACCAGGGATTTAAAAGCAAAAAAATTTAGGGCATCCGTACGTTCATGCATCTTTATCGACACAAATTGTAGTCTACAATCTAGACACTTTATTGATTCTATGTTGATGGATAACGAGTGTAACATGTATGCCCTCCAGGATGGAATGCACCCACATAATCGTTGTTGTGGGTCCCGCGTTCATTCAGGGGCAGTTGCTTGGAAAAATTCGACGTGAAGCAATGGCTGGGTGTGAAAGTCAGATTTATGCAAGTTTACCTAATATACATGAGAAAGGCCTGCTTCTTGTTGTGTCCTCACTGGTTATCTGCACAGTGGGAGGCTTGATATTTCTATTACAGGTTATAAGCGCTTCCTCTTGAAGCCAGATTTTCTGGACACTTATTTTGAATGGAAGTATATACCACCGGGGCTCACCCTGGTGTCTGTGGCTAATAGGCTAAATCTGTGTCACCACAACCAGGGCTTCTGACTGTTCAGTGTCTTGGGCACCGCCAAGATAAAATGGTGTGGGCGCTAATCAATGGGCACTCACATTCGTGAGCCAAACAGAATTAGGACCGTGCTGGTGCCAGCAACAGCTGGCGGAACCGCCTGTGGATGATCCTCTTCTTTGTGGGGCAGCACTGACTCATTCTGATTGTTGCGTGCTGCAGACATGCACCAAACGCGGAACAATTCCAGTCGATGAAAGCAACACGATTTTTGGCAGTCATGCAGTGATGAAATAATGTCCAGTTGTTCATGCCTTGGAGATGGGGGGCTGCTTTGGGGGGTATCACGTGTCACATCTTGCTAGAAAAGCCCAGACTTTGGACTGCAGTGTTTTCATTCTGTTGGTAAATCTCAATTGCAAATGTTGATCAAAAACGTGACAAAATGTGCCCTTGTACTAGTTGGGGGACGTCAGGCACCTTGGCTTGCTGCCTCCTGGCTTCGATACTGGGTCCACCAGACGCAATAAAGCAACACTTGCATCTGTTGGCTCCATCTTGAAGAATTCCTAGCCAGTTTGCATGGAATGGTGGACAGCTGCAGTCAAGCTTGTTGTGTACTGAGAAAGTCCACCGGAACTGGAGTTGGTGCAATAAGCCGTGCAAACGTGTGCGCATGTGGTGCAAAGAGACAGGTAGATTGCCAGAAAAGGTTCCCTAGAAGCGTAAATAAGGACAAGACGATTTCTCCACAGCTATTGGTGCGTTGCAGGGCGTTTTCTGCCGTGAATTGGCTGCCACATTCGATCTCTTACTTGCGTTGCGTCGCCTGCCTCTCGTCTCCTGTGCCCGTCAACTTTTGGAACAGCCGTTCTCTACGGCACGCTGCACAAACCTTAGCACGGCAATTGCGCCGACGCACCGTCAAGTTCCCTGTCTGAAGGGTTCCCCGCGAGTTTGCTTCTCTCTTTACGGCAAACTTATTCGTTCGACGTCCCGTCCATCGCCTACCGCTGTGCATGCGCTGGCAAACGCTGGGGTGATACCCAACTGCTCACAACAGCCGACTTTCCTCCGATGCGAACAACCGCCTTGTCTTCTAGGAGCCTCCTCCCCGGCTCACCGCCATTGGGGGTCCGCCAAGGGGCCCAGCGTTTGGCCACCCCCCACCCGCCCCACCCGCCCCACCCGCAGGAGGATCTCCTTACAACGATGGGCGCCACATCGTATTCCCCAACGGATTGATGCGTGAATGTCATATGCTGACGCGTGCATAGCGAGACCGCTGTCAGCCCGACAACGCCTGCGCACGTTGGCACCCGACGCCCTACTTCCAACCCCCGCGGTGCGCCAATTGCGTCCAGTGGCGGGCGCCCTCCCGTTTGCCCCTTGCCCTTCCCCGCCGCCTTGGGGTGGCCGGCTTGGTGCTTGTCAGGCCGCGCTGCCTGCCTGCCGTGGTCCCTCGGGCTGAATCGGCTCGCCGCGAGCTGGAGTCGGTTGTGTCTGGGCAGTGCTGTTCAACAGATGGCGCGCTGCATGGAGGGGGAGACATCAGTGGAGCTGACCAAGCTGGAGGAGGGGGTGCAGAAGGAACAGCGCTCCAACTTCATCGAAATTGGCAAGCTCCTGACGGAGATATTGGACAACGAGTTCTACGTGTTGAAGGGCTACAAGAGCTTCGTGAAGTATATCGACGACGAGGCCGTTTTCCGGTTCACGGGCAAGCACGCGATACGCCTCGTGCGGACCTACAGATTCATACAGTCGCTGCCTGATGGCGTGAGCGTGCCAACGTCGGAGCGGCAGGTCGGTGGGCTGGGAGTGCCCCCCCTGATTGCTTGCCCGGCGCGTTTGTGTCCAGGGACTCTTGGCCGCCTGGTGTGATTTTCGGGATGGAGGGCGCCCAGTGGCACTGTGCCGCGCCGCGGCGGACTCAGCGAGGGCGGCCTTTGCGGCCGGTCTTTTGGGCGCGATCCTCGCCGCAAATTTTCCTTTTTGTCCTGCGCCAGTGGCGTGCTCATCGTGACCCCGTGGCGGCCTTCGGCGCTGCGCTGGACGCGGCTGCCGCGGGCCTCCATCGCTGTCGTCGGGAAAGCGGGCGCGTGTGATGTGTGGGCCAGGAGAGCCACTGCGCTGGGGGGCTTTCGGTGGCGCTTGTCGCGGCGCCCAACAGCCCGCCCGCCTGACGTTCTGAAATTGATGCAACGGGCGCTGTTCGTCGGCTGGCGGGGCGTCTGGATTCGCCAGGGACCGAGCTGTTCCCGCCTTAGCTCTTTTCAGGCCTGTGGGTGCGTCGCCGCGGTGATGTTGCCGCCCTTCGCGGCACCCTGTTGCGCGTCTGCCATCCCTTTCTTGAGTGGGCTTGGCCGCCGTGATGGGCGCCCTCGTCCCTTTGCCCCGCCTGGCTGAATTTTGCTCGGGGCCGGCTCGTCTTCACAGCGTGATGGGTAGCGTTTTTTTTGCTTTGCACAGGTCCGACCTCTCATCAAGCTGGGATTCGACGATGCACGTGACGTGTGGATGGAGGCCCAGCGCAGGACAAGAGAGGACGGCAAGCCTGTCACCGGGGAGCTCGTGGCTGAGTTGGTTGGGCAGTTGAACAGGCCAAGGGGATCCGAGGAAGCCACGAACCAGCGCAAGATGCGACCTCACACCAAGCCACGGCGTTGGTGTCAAGACTCTGATGCATCTTACACTGATGACGAAGATTTTGAGGGCGCCAGGGAAGAGCAGGCGGGTCGGCGTGATGCAGACGACATTCAACCTGCGGTTTTGCTGCTTGCTGAGTTTGAGAGACTGCGGGAGAGAGTGAAAGACCTTCCACAGCAGCAGCGGGAGAGGCTCCTGATGGAGGTGAGAATGCACGTATCTCTGGCAACCCATATTCGGGCAGCTGTCTGCACCATTTGTGCTGGCTGAAGCTTACGTCTCACTGTACTGCAGCTGCTGTTTTGAATTGATTGTTTGTGTTTGTGCTTTGTGCAGTGGCACCAATCGGTGAATGAGGACCTCAACAGCCTGGACAGCAGCTATGGCTCTGGATGCACTGTTGTCAAGAAGCGCAGACCGTCGGTGAGCCTATCTTCACCCTAAGAAGCAAATTGTGCACCACGAGCAGGGATTTGCTGCATGCAGAAGATTGCCCTTGGGGTGGTGGCATCGTGGTAGCCACTTGCTTGATCAGAAGGTGATGGGTTGTAATGTGCAGCTGCTGCAGGGTGAGCTCGATGCTCCAACGAGCCAGACAAGAGGCTGGAACTTGTCATCAAGAGGTCCTTCTTGCACCACATTTGCTGTGAGGAAGAAGAGGAGCAAGGCCTGCAGAGCCAAGCGCATCTGGAGAGTGCCATCGTACCTCAATGTGAATGTTGAGCGACCCTGCCTGTCTGATAGCACGGGCTCGTCAACACTGGCGTCGAATTCAGACTGTAACGACCGCCTGTTCGAGACTGGCAGCAGTGTCGTCAATATTCAGGGAACCTGTGATCTTACTTATCTGGCCTCATACTGTTGTGAAATGGAGGCTGAGCAGCAACGTCTGGCCCTCACCTTGGGAGCGCCATTTGTCCCCATTCAAGCAACTTGATTGTGTGTAGTAGGTGTCTGAGTGTGGCAGTGGTGTCGCAAAACAGGGCTTGCTGTTGTGGCAAATGGGAACTTCGCCAGGCTTGCATCAACGTGTGCTGAGATGCGGTTTGTGTGGAGGGTGTGGGAGAGAAATAGCGGTCTCAACAAGTAGGCCGCAGACCAGTGCTGGAGAGGCCTGCAAGTTTTGGAGGGGACGGGAATGGATGAATTTTGGGTGAACATTCTGGTAGTGGGATTCTATTTTCGGCTGCAAGGCAGAGCTGCCTGCACTGTTGGCTGGCATTTTGAGTGGTGCTTAGTTTCGATGGTCAGCCAGCGAGTCCCGGTGAACAATTTTGCTATTGTTGAGGGTCTACGACGAAGACTGGTGGTGCCATCAGAATTCATCTTTTGTGGCGGGTTGCACAGGGCAATGTGCGTCCAGCGAGCTGGTCAATATTGTGACTCTTGGAGTGAGGAGGAAGTGGATTTTGGCGTGCAGCCATGCACTCACTGTCCAGCAATTCTTAGTTTTGGGCACATTTGGGAATGGGCTACTGTGCTGTATACTTGTGTGTAGACTGCTGTATGGATATGGCACGTCTTGCTGGGTTCAAATTGGGCGCAATTGTACAGAGAGTTTGTGCGGAAGTGACCTGGCATCGTTGGCGATGCCACCGCACAGAAAGAGTTGCACGCAGCTTTTGTGAGGGATTCCTTTAGTGGTGCTTTGCAAGGTGGATTGAATACCATGCGACTGCGAGGTAGCAGAGTAAACTGAAGAGCCAGATCTCTCTTGCTGACGAGTCTGATGGGTTCGTCCATGGTATTGGGGTGGGGGTGTGTCGTACGTTGGGAGTCCAGTTTTGGAACTTTTCTTTTCGTTTTCGTTGTTGCTTGTCTCCGCACACGTTGATGGAAGGTGTGCACTGTGTAACAACTCCGGCATTCGTGCTGTGTGCGACTGCGCACAGGTGCACTGACGAACCTACATAGTTAAGCGGTTTCCTCACAGCTGTTGGCAACATGGGTACAGTGTTAGCATGCAATCGATGGCCGAGCTGTACAATCACTCTTGCAGCACCCTCGCTGCGACCTCATGTCGCAGCGACGTGCAGTGCGGCAACGCAGCTGGCTGTGCGTCGCTGGAGCTGTCGGTACGTGCTCAGATTAGTCGGCATGGCGGTGATTCCGGATTTTTCCTTCGGGACTTCAACCCTTCTTGACCGCAAGCACGCCACTGCATTTAAAATGGCCCCGTACCAATCTCAACTCCATGAAAATTGTTTCAGTGGGCAGGCAGGCGGCCCCAGTCATTATGCAGTTTGGCCGAGTCGGCCATTCAGTCGTCCAGGCATTTTCAACGGATGCCCCACAGCCGGTGACTACCAGTGGTCACTCTGAAGAGGTTGCATTGCCAACCCGTCGGAGCCAAATTGTCTAGAACGGACCTGTTTTGTGCATTTTTGCTACCACGTGTTTTGCCACAGAACTAGGGGGATGAGGCGGGTGGTGGCTGCCAACGGGCCCACCGTTGCCATCCCATTTTGTTTTCCGTCAATACACTCCATTAGACCAAGGGGCGCCGTGTATGGCGCTGGGCCACTCCGAGCGCTCAGTTGTGGGCTTTTTCTGAGCCATTCAACGACCCCTCAGCCACGTCGAAGCCCGGTGGGTCAATGGACCCCAACAAGAATTGTTTTGGTCGGCTGATGCCTCCCAAATTCTGCATCTTTCTTTCGAGCGTCTGCTCCCCACCCTGACCGAAGCTTTGCCCATCTGGCCACAACGATCCAGCCACGGTATCCAACGAGAGCTAGCAGGCAAACACTGCTTCAGGCTTGGAACCGTGGGCCTGAGCTACCGCAGAGCGGCAGCTTGCTGCAGGGGCCTCTGCCTGCACTCCGGCCAGATGCTGGGCAATGGGGGATCCGGGGGCGGCGGCCCCGGCGGCCGTGGGCCCAAGAAGAGGAAGTTCGTCCCAAAGCTGCGGCAGAGGCAGAAGAAGGTCGACGACGCGGCCGCGGCCAAGGCACCCCAGGCACCCCGAATGGCGTCTGAGACGTTTTCAGAACTGAGGCAGCAGGCGGAGGCGGAGGCCAAGTGGGAGAGGCCGGGTCGCCGCCCCCACTTCGGAACCGATCAGAGGAGGAACCAGTCGGTTGCTTTCGGGGCCCTGCTCAGCGGCTCTGCTCCTGCTGGGAAGGCCGGCATTCGCGGGCATCTCACCAAGCCCGTGGTCGTGGTGCCGGAGGGTGGGGTTGCGGAAAAGGAGGGCGACAAGGAGGAGCTGAACACTGGGCCTATTGGCCCCGTGGATGAGCTGCCCCAAAATTGCTATTATCCCACGACCCTGCCTCTGAGGCCAGAAGGGGAGGAAGGGGAGCGGGATGGCGAAGCCGGGAACGCGCTGCTGGAGTCTGCCCTGCCTTGCGCGTCGGGTTCATCCAGCCAGGACCTGCAGGACAGGAGAGCTGGGAGGGAGCTGGGACTGATGCGACCGGGCATGGACGAAGAGAGGCTGCTGCTGATGCAGCTGCCATCCGTGTTTCCTGCCCAAGCGACAGAGGTCAAAGTCGAAGGTGCTCTGGGAGGTGCAGGGAGACAGGGACGGGGACGGGGTGAGGGGGATCAGGGCGTGAAGGTGCCATCCATGTTGGCAACCAAGGTGGAAGAACTGCCTGCTGGCAGGATCGGGAAGCTCTTGGTGTTCCGCAGTGGCAGAGTGAAGATGGTGGTGGGCGATGTCCTCATGGATGTGACCTGTGGGACGCCGTGGTCATATCGTCAAGAAGTGGTGGCTGTGAATGTTGAGGATGAGGTCGGGCACTGTGTCTTCCTGGGTGACATTGCAAGCAGAGCCATCTGCAATCCAAACGTAGCCCAGCTTCTGAGTCCAGACCCCATGTCCAATTTCAAGGTTGGGAAGAAAGTCCAGTGGAAGGATGGTATAGTCTTGGGTGAGGAAGGCAATGAGGCCCAGGACGAAGACCATGGTGGCCAACAAGTGTTGGTGGCCAAGGGTGAAACCAAGGAGATGGACCTCGATCTGGGAAAGGAGTCTGGAGATGCCGCAGCGGACTGCACTGCAGCCCCTGGCAACACCAAGGACATCGGTGATGGCACAGATGTGGGTGTGGGTGTTGTTGATGTTGACGGGAAGATGGATGTGGATTGCATTGACAGCAAGGAGGATGTCGACGATGAGCTTGATGCAATGGTTAAGCAGTGCCGGTTTGAAACCAAGGTTTCAGGAAAGCAGGCATGAAACCTGCTGTGCCAGCACCATGGTTTGCATTGGAAATTGCACATAGTGGTGGCCCTCAGGCTGGAACCATGGTGAGGTCGGGTCCTCGGTGAGCACCCCAGCTCTGTTGTGCTATTTCTCTCAAATGAGTTGTTGCCTTTGCTGTATTGGTGCTGCCTATTGTTCAAGATGAGCCCAACAATACAAGTATTGTGTGGTGACTGATATGTGACTGCCTTCTGGCTGTTTCATCTGGTAAGAGTTGGACAATAAAGAGGAGTTTCACATCATGCGTTTGGTGGCAGTGATAATCGTGAGGTTTGGCTTGTTTGCCAGGTCAGCGCACGATTTCATCTTCCATGACTTTGGATGGCACAGCTTCTCTGGCTACAACGAAAATCAATCACATGCTGCCGAGCAGACGGTTGTGAACATGCGCATGCCACAGAGGTTGGGCCACCCGACTATGCAGTCTGGCTATTGGAACTGTTCCCATGTGTGGTTCGAAATGAGGCCGTGTACAACAGCAAACGCCGGAAGTCATCCAGGGAGCTTAACAGGCAAGTTGTATGCGACCAGCTTGCGTGGTGTTTGGCCTGTGCCCTGGTAAGCTTGTTGCCTTCGAGACTGGTTCAACAGTGTCGCAAGCAGCTCTTTTGTGTACTGGATAACCAAAGGTGGACACTGAAGCTTTGAAGCCATCCAGAAATCAGAAACATTGAGACAGCCTGGATATGGATTTGCAACCCAGACGGCGGCCAGGCGTCAGCCACGATCCTGGTGCAACCGAGATTCGATGTTTCCAAATCTGTATGACTGTAGCTTGTGCGCTCTTGACCTCTATATTTCTGATGCACAGTTTCATGGCGATGAGCACTGTTGGTGCATCGTGACATAGAGTCATAATGGAGACGTCTTGCCGCACTCTAATTGTGGGAGCGCTGGGACAGCACTTGCAGTGGCTGACTTCGGGGACGTGCTGACGCTTGTGTGTGAACCTCAGCTAAGCATTCAATGCAGCTAGCAATCAGGCCAGGAACCCGCCGTTATGTGGGCGTTCGTGGACACACAATATTGTTACCAGGACGGGTGGACATCGCTCCTGAAAAACACAGTTTGGATGGGCGAGACAAATATCCTCCTGCGGTACAGAATGGGCTTAACAGGTCGTAACCGATGTAATACAAACGTGAACACCTTGCAGAAGGGGGTTGTAATATCAGCCAATTATAGCACAAACGAGAATGGGGAGATTGGCAAGTCATCGGCCCCTTGCTCACGCTTAAGGTGGAGTGCCCAGAAGTACCACACACGACCATCCCAGAAGAAGGCCAAGGCATACTTGTGAAGAAACAATGTTCGATGACCATTTTGTGTGACTGCCAAATATAGCTGGTGGGTCACGGCCACGTGTGTACGAGTTAAAGGATGTGCCTCACCCAGATGCCCAGACAAAGGGATCCTAGTGGCACACTACAGCCCACAACCAATCTAGCTACAAAAGCACATATCAATTGAAAATGACAGGACTGCTGGCTGGGCCAGCAATCACGCCCGTCACAGGCTGTGACGAGATGGGCTCAACTCTTCTTTCCTACCTGATCTGACTCCGCCTTGGGCGCTCAGAATTCCAAAAGAAGCTTGATTGGCCCTTTACTCGGGCTACCTCACGATCACTCAATCGGCCAACGGCAGCGAATCCCCGCGCATTAATGAGCACAAGGTAACCCAAACTATTCTACACGCTTTTTGAATAAGCCTTGCTGCTTTCGCTGCCAAGATTGGACTGTAGGCGAATAGGTTGACGTAAGTTAGTGTCAGCAGGGCACCGCCAACTGCCTTCCAAAGTTGAACTAGTCGATTGGTATTCACGAACACACCTATCCAATCCTGGTATTGTTTTCAGAACTACGGACACTGCCCGGCGATATCAACACATCATTAGCACATACTTGACATCCAGTTTCCTGCTGATTCTGTGTGCACTTTGCACAACCCAATTATCAACAACTTTCGCAGACAGCTCTTTTCAGCCCTTTTGCAGCTGGCGAATCTGATTCCAAGTCGGTGACTGCCTCTAAGCTTCCTGTGTGCTTCTCCGCAGGTCAGCCTTCACAGCAGCTGGGGGACACTCTGGTGACACAACTTTTGTGACAGGAGTTTGGGCCTTAATTTCCTTGCTTAGTTCTTTGGGATCTTTCTCAGCTTGGCTCATGCTACAGATAACATTGTTTTTTCAGACCTCCATTATATATGCACTGGGGAACAAGGGAATGTAATTATAAATTGTAGTCGATCTTTCTGATGTTGAGTCAGCTGTGTGCCCAACACTGGTCACTGTAGTGACTTTTCAGCGGTTTTCACTATCACTGGCAAAGTTTGCAACAAATTTGACAAATTTTTGGGAGTCGAAAACCAACAACACACAATTTCAAAAGGACAGGCAGTCCTTCCACAAGCTTCACAACGGGATTTTGAGGTTGTACAGACTCGCCAATTGCGGGAAAGCTGGAAAGATCTGTCCAAGGAAGTTGTTGAAAACTGAGGATTGTAAGCATACCGAAGCAACAGAAAATTGGACATCAAAGTATATGCAGATGACATTCTAGTGTTGTTGGATACCATGAGGAAAACTGCCGACACCTGGAAGTGGATGGACGTTCTTCTAAACGTTGAACGGTGGTTTAGGCCCGGGAGAACTGTCATCTGTGGTTTCCTTGTTGCAACCTTCCTAAGCTTATTTCTTCTGAAGCCGAGCCGCATGGCAGAAGCATAGGGCCTATCAAGAACTGTTCAAGTTGCTCGTCTGTTTTGTGTACTTGTTGCACGGTCAATCCCTCCAGCTGGCCAGTTTGGGAAGGGAAATTGCCCGGATAAAGGGCCAGCTGAGTTTCCTGTGGAATTCGGAAAGTAATGGGCGTAGTCAACAGAGAGGAGAGCAGTGTGTCGCCACAGCCTCATCCATCTTGACACCTGAAGTAATTGCAGGACCTGTTTGTGGTCCTAGTCATTTCCATCTAGTGTGTACTTTTCTTGCTGAAGTTCTGTCAGGATCCCTGTGTTTTGGGATGTGGGTGGGGCGCGTTCTGTAGACTATTCATGAAGTCAGACCGTGGCTCATCAGCCCGACTGGGCAGCCACACTAAGGTCCTTTTACACAGGATAGTTAACTTCATTTACACACTGGGAAGTCAGCGGTTGTGATATAGGAAGAAATCTGGAGGAAAAACGTGGTAATGCTTGGTGCCGCCGTTCAACAAGGACAGTTGTGTTCAAACTTGGAACTGGGCCAGCAAATAGTAAGCCCGAGTTCTGCACGGGAACTGCCTTGCAAGGCCGTGTGTGAGCGCCATTGGGCCTGCATTGGGGGGGTGTGGTGTCCGCGCTCCCTGTAGCACTCTGGGGTAGCGACTTGAGCCATCACTCCACCGCGGAACCTTAACAATTCTCCAGTTATCGAAATGATGCGACAGTCTATTGGCCAGTGTAGGGTTCAAAGGAATGGTGTAACGTCGCGTCACGCAGGTTCCTCCAAGCACCGAGCTGACGTTAAGCATGCCAAACTCGTCGTAGTGTGCCCCTTACATGTGGCCTGCCGTCATGGTGCCACAAAATAAAGCCTCACCATGTCGCCAAACTCGCAGCAGGAAAATTCAGTTATTGACATGTTCAGATTCACATGTTTGGATAGTGTACCCAAAGCAGTGGTCACTATCCATCAATTACAGCATCTCATGGTTGAGTTTCACCCCCACACATTTTGCACCATCTTGCTCCCCACAACCAAAACCACTATGGATCTTTATCTCATCCCCTTCTTTGGGTGCTTCAACAACACTCCTGCCTCACCCGTTCCCATGCTCCATCGCACATCAAACTGACGCCAACAGAAAATTTCCTCCAAGGCCAAAGTCAATGGCAAAACCTAACAGCATCGAATCAACCGACACTGCTTTATTCAGCAGACATCCAACCTCAAACCTTGCTCTCTGCACAATCGCCCTCCCATCTCAGAAGCAAGCTTCAGACGGCACCCACAGCCTGACAAACACCTGGTGATAAACATCTGTCGTCGACCTTCTGAGACAGGGTCTAGAATCCGAGCTTGTCGCCCCCATTCAAGTGCCTGCTCATGCATGCACCAAAGGGATGGCTCCAGCTTCCTGCATCCAGTTCCTCTCCTCTGTGGGATCCACGCAACAGCCCATCTCCCAACGCTTCAGGGGACACCAACCAAGTGCACGCGGCTGTGCCCATGTGCAATCCAAACGCGCACACACGCCCCAAGAAAAGAAAAAAGGCATTGCATCTGAGCACGTTCTTTATGAGTTTAGTGGGGGGACGACAATGCCTCTCTGCACCCCCTCTTTATGACGTGCCACCAGCACTGCACAGACAAAAAAAATACCTACCAAGCCACGACATACGCTATGGAGGAAGACTTCCTGCAGCAGCACCGAGTCGAATGGGAACAGGTCACAAAATGAGCCAAAGAATTCCTTGTGCGCCAGATGTTCCCAACGCCCTTTCTTAACTTGGGTTCCGCAGCAGATGCTTACACCAGAAATCCGGTGCCATACTGCTAGGAATCATAAATACAGCAGCCACCCACAAAGACACGAATCCAGGTTCAGAGAATCTTGGCCAGGCTAGCTGACCATTATGTACTCGAGTTTCAAGTCTTCATTTCCCAGTCGCATTCACATAATCCCCAGCCACTCGAAAATTGGATTCAAGCATCTGCCTCCCCTTTATAACCTCCTCCCTTGTCAACAGGACGGACAGTGAAGAGGTAGACCAAGAACCAACCACTCCTTGTTGGCGACTGCCATAAGTATGTAACCTGAGCTGGCATCCAAGACTCGTGCATCACCAACAGACTGCACACGCTCTCACAATGCAGCATGGGTCACCAGATTCAAACGGAATTGAATCAAAACTTCTCAGCATCTCCAGAACTTGGACATCCAAGACAGTTCATCACAGTACCAGCTACTCCTAAATCTATAATAACCAAACTGCGGCTGCAGCACCCACCTTGCGCAAATCATATCCACATGCCTCCTGCCCACCAAGCGCAAACCCAAGATGCTGACGTTCTTGAATAAACTGCTGGGTGCAGAAAGCACCCCTCTCAAAACATCTAAAACTTTCATGCCCTAAGAGTTCCGTTGACAGAGTTCATAGAGTTTCCCAAGATCTCCAACACACTTCCATCGAAGACATCCTTGCACCACCAAATGCTGCAGAGCCACTACCACACCAGGCAACCTTGCCACCCCAACCGAGCTTGCGCCGTCCTCATGCTTCACCAACCTGTGCCCCACAGTACCACCTCCAAGTATCCTTTAACCGTCCTTGCTGAGGGCCTTCGACTTGGATGCTATTTCATCCAGTTCTTTCCTGGCCTCTGGAAGCCCAGACAGCAAAGTGATCATGTTCAGTGTAGATGACTTGCGCGCATCATGAATACGCTTCAGTTGCTGCTCGTCTTTCTCCTCCTGGCAACACAGTAACAACTGACAATCAAAATTGGTTGTTCCACTGCGCAGAGCACACGCTTCTCACCACGAATTCCATGGCAACCAGCATAGTGCAAAAAGCACATTAGCAGCCTCTATAAGTCCCCATCTGCCAAATGAACAAGCTGTCAGCAGCTCTTGTCCTGATTCACTGCAAACTCTTCTGACGCCTTCACACACTCTGATTCTTACCTCTGCCTGCTTCTTCAGTACAGGCTCATACTTGTCAAACACCTTCTGCACCAGAGGCTTCCAGATCCGGACACGAGCATTGATGAACCAATTGTTGATTTGTGCCATGTCCAGGTTGGTGGCACGGCACAGTGCCAGCTTTTCTTCGTTGCCTGGGTAGGGAAGGAGCATGTGAGACAGCAGCCATTGCTTCAACAGCGCAGTTGACTCCTTTGGCAGGTTCTCCCTCTTGCGTTGGACCCGCCTCTTCGGTGTGGTGTGATCCTGACTGTCTTCTAGGCCATAGCCATCGCTGAAACTGGGGAGGCCAGTGCTGTCCAGCCCAGAAAACACCTACGGAAGCAGATGGATGCAATGATCATCAGCAACTATGGCAGAGGAACTCCATGAAATCAGCAGCAAGCTGCACAAGGCTATACGGCAATCAGTATACCTATCCCCAAATTCACTGCAAGAAGGAAAGCACTCACCTGCTGCTGCTGCATGCTCCTCCCAATGGGTGCCAGCCTTCCTGGGATGGCTCTCACAAGGTTGTCACTTCCAAGGATTCCAGACCTGACGGCCTCCAATGCACTGGACCTGGTGCTCATAGCCTGAGACTGGTGGACTGCAGCTTGGGCGGCAGCAACTGCCTGGGTATTGCTCCCAGGCATCTGAGCAATCCCAAACTGGACATGTTGGCCCGTCATCTCCCCAACTGACCCTACAAATTCAACTCGTGTCAAGCCTTGGCACCCATCCAATCTCACTCACTTGGCATTTCAACAGGCAAGATGCTGCAACAGATAGATGATGCCAGGTGACAAAGAAACACATGCACGCTGCAATGCATATTAACGTCGAATGCTTGCATGCCCTCCCTCAATCGAACGCACTGACTTCTTGACATCTCGCAATTGCACGAGATATCCCTTGAGGAAGAGCAGCAGGGGGTCAGTGGGCAGGTAATCAGGGCCTGAGAGGAAAGGACAAGCGGGGGGGAAGAGCATAATTGCCTCCTCACCAGCAGATGGGAACTTGATGGGTCCCAGAGACCCACTCCTCGTTCTGGGAGAAAGACTATGTAGCTGCTGCCCATACAGCGCATTGTAAGCAACACTGGCTGGGGTAAGCACTTGCTTGTTGTCCAGAAGCATGCTGTGAGAAGCATTGGGTGGCACCAATGCAGCAGAAAATTGAAGGCTGCTGGCTGGGAGATATCCCCCTGCTGTAGACTGGTCAACAGAACCCATGCTAGCGCCCGCTGCGTCCAGGGGATGCATTCTCTTCGCCTGGAACATGACCCCAGAAGCGGCCCCTTGGTACTGCCTCACCAACATACCCTTTGCAGCCTGAAACAATGCAGCCACACTCCTGTTAGCTGGCACATACCAGCAGGACAACGTCTCAGCCCTCACTGTTGTCTGCAATGAGACAAGCAAAGCTCTGACAAACTCACACGGAACGACAACAAACTGTCTCAGTCTTCGCTGGGACTGTGCAGCAAAGGCTATCAAGTCATGGGAAGGGTGGCTCACCATTTGCTCCACTGTTTCGATGGGGATCTCAGGGCCCCTCTTCCTCTCAGGCTTTTGCAGAGGTGTCTGGGGAAGCAGCATCTCCACGTCAGCCAAGCTTGAACTTTTGTCTGAGTCAACACTCGCGGCGTGGGGGGACACAACACCACCACTGTGTGTTACCTGAGCAAGCAGCGCAGTCCTAGCATGTCAGGACTCAGCAGTCATTGCAACCACAGCCAGGGTTGTTTGTCTTGCAACCACAACGTCCATGTGTCCTAAGCTCACCTCAAACATTCAACTATCTTGCAATGCCATTCATTGCCATTCCTGAGCAACCCAACAAAATGCAACATTCTACCAGACAAATATCAGTCATGGATTCAAGGTACAAGGGGGGCACAGTGCACTATGACGCGGCACAACGAATCTCAGGGAATAGTGGCAGACCAGGACACATAACTACACAAGACTCTCCCCACAGACAAAGCTTACCACCTCCCACAGACAATGACTCACACTGGTTGTGAACAGCCTCAGCATCCACCGGCAAATGACTGGTGAACAAGTACCAGGTACCTGGCACTCTAGGGCAGGGCTGCACAAAGCTCAGACTGAAAGTACTTGTCTCCAAAATCCAGCACAGCACCTTGCACCACATCAGACCAGTTGCTGCAAGCTTGCCGCAAACGAACTACAATGCCTCTATAAGTAAGACCTGCGCTCACACCAAACGCAGCCCCCTATGTTTCTGCTCTGCTGCAAATCGGGCTAGTAGGCGCAGCAGTGTTTTAGCGCTTCCAGGCCATTACCTATGAGCCCAACAGAGTACCTCAGTCACTACTCTAATTCCAAAGAAGTGCCAACTACACTGATGCCTGAAGTTGCCTACTTGGGTCTACTTGGGTCTAGTTGTCTCCACTGTACCTGGAGGTTCGCAGATGTGACAGTGTTCAGGCGCCCATTGTTCAACAGCATAACACCACAGCCGCTGGTTGCTGGAGCCTTCATCACAACCCCGCCGCTTGAGGGTATTGTCGACAACTGAGCCCCACCCTGGTCTCCTGTGGTCTCGTATGTGAAGGGTGTCTCCATAGCTCCATCGCTTTTCCATGCATGGTACAGATGATCGAGGCTGCGCAAGCACAGATACGAGGTGCATCACCTGCTGTGACAAGATCTTCACAAAAACTTGCATCATCCTGACATCGAGGTCAAATGCAAGACCGGGGTTTGAACCACAACCCCAGGATCAAGGAGGGGCTGCATACCAGAGCACTGCACAACGATCCTGCACGGGGAAAAGACCTGCCCGGCGCGCGTTGTGGCGTCAATCTTTCAGCCCGAACAGTGACAGTACCTGTCTCCCGCGGGTTCAACCACGGCCCCGCCTCCGACTTGCATGGCTCCCCAACTTCCAGGCATCTGACCACCACTGCACTCAGCGCGCACAACTTGTCCAAAAGCGTGTCCGGGCCTCGGCGGCTCGATCTGCAGGACGGAACCAGCCTAAGGTCAAGAAGCCTCCTGCACACACCAAGAGCTCGAGGCCCGAACCCCTGCCAGCGGCGAAATGCAGGCAGCGGAGCCGTGCACGTGGGCTGGATGAGCAACGCGCCAAGCGCCGTCCGAGAAATTAACCCCAAAGCGCCCCTGACGCCTCACCACAAGCGACGTGGCCTTCTGGTTGTCTTTCCCCGACAGCGACCGCAGCTCCTGTGACTCTGCCAGCCCCGTTTCGTCGTTAACCATCTAGAGGCCCGAAGCGCCACCCCTCGGCCCAGCTGCACCCTCCGGAAGGCGGCCTGCGCCCACAGCGTCGGCAGTCAGCCCCCAGTCCCACACGGCCGCGCGACGCGAGCCCCACAATCAAAACATCCGATGGCTGCACGGCCCCAAGAGCACGCCAGCATTCCCGCATACTGGAAAGCGGGGTGGGAGAAATTGGCGGCCCCCGTTCTGGACCCTAAACCCCCCTCCCACTCCGGCCGCGCGGAGACTCGCGACGCAGTTCGCGGCTGCACCTCCCCGGCGGTCGCAGATTTCGACGGGCAGCGCGGCTACAAGCACATCGACGACGACGCCTGGGCCCGCAGTGATGACCGCAACTGGATGCGCGAAACCGGGGAAACGTCGAAAAACGTAGGCCCTCCCAACCACAAGAAGATGAGGCAGGGCCCCCCGCCCGGGGATCAAATGCCCCCTTGGGCGGCACACGTAATCCGAGGGCGGGAGTTTGATTGCCGAGTCACGGGCCATCACGACGATCCGAGGCGGACGCGCTCAACATCGGTGAAGCGCTTCGACGGGGACGGAACGTGCGCCACTGGGTCACAACCACTGGCGCCACAGCGCCACTGGCGCCACAACCATGGAATTGGGCCGCTGGGTCAATCTAGAGTGGACCCAGCTGAAGGGACAAGTGCACTGATGTGCTGCCCCCAAACCAGCGATTGTGGACAACGATCGTTGGCGTGCACCCCAAGAAACACTGCCGCGACGGTGGCTCACGTGGGGGGGCCGCGACAGCGAAGGGAGCGCCACAGGCGCGTCGGGCCGTGGGAGCACCAGCATGGCCCTTCCCGCCCTTGACAGGCACATTCCGTGGTTCCCGTACCCGCAGCTCGGCACACCGCAAGGCGCTGTGGGAGCGAGTGATCGCAATGCCCGCCCCGAGAGCTTTTGGCCCCAGTGGCTTCGCAAGTCATTCACGGCCGGCGAGGTACAGAACCCCAGTCAGAATTTGCAAAACCCGCAATCCCTTGGCGGTATTGGGCCCATATCCTGCACGGCAGGCTGTCCGCGGCATCGCTCTGCTAATGCCTCGAAATGATCCAAGGGCACGTTGCATTCCGTCGCCATCAATCCCATTCACAGCTTCTTCAAAGAGTTTCTTTATAGAATTCGGATGCAACATTCTCCCGGCAAAGGGGGAGGGGGGGTCTCGCAACTCGGTTTCTGTGGGTCAATCTGCGTCTGAGGCCAAGTGGAAAAACAGGGAAACTGTCGAGACGGACCCTGTGCAAGTCGCGGTTGCGGGGACTCAGGCGTCGGAGGGGCGGGACAGGGCGTCCCCACCCGCCCCTGCGCTGCGCCAGCCGCACGCCGCAACCACCTCCGCGTCGCCCGCAGCCCACAAACCCAACCATCAGCACACGGCCCCAAGTACGACCATCAGCGGCACAGTCACGGGGCGGAGTTCAAGCAGCGCCGCTCCAACGGTTCTGACATCAACCCCCCGCACCCGCCCAATAAAATCTGCCCTTCCACGCAGGGCATCTTCCCAAAAGAATCCGCGCAGAGACAGGCGGCCCCAACAACGCGCGTCGGGAGTGAGCCCGTCCGTTCCCCGGGCCGCCGATTCAGGTGCGAGCCGTGGTCGCCGGACGGCGCCACATCGGCACAAGGCCGATTCCAGCACGCCACACGGGAAGACGGGTGTCTACCGGCAAGACGCCGGCAAACCGCGACACGGCGCGCAACGTGAGGGGGCGGGACGTGTGTACCGCCCCTCGAATATCTGATGCGGCCGCGGTGGTGCCCCGAGGCCACATCTTGGCGACTCGACACCCCCACGCCCAGCCATCTGGGCCCTCCCCACCGGGGAAAGATCGTCAACCGCGGGCGAGGCGCACTCACCGCCGCTGTGTTCCTCAGCGGGCCTCAGCCGCCGGTCCCCACTCGCACCACGGCACCCAAAGGGGACGACACTCTCCGCCAGAAACCTCCACGGGTTTGATGGCACCTTGCAGGGCTCGGCTGTCCTGTCCTGCACCGATTGGGCGCGCCCTCCTGTGAGGGCCCCGGCTTCCTAATCCGCCGGATCGCGCGCGACACGCAAGCAACGCGGGTCCAACGAGGGCCCATCAAACTCAACAGCCGGATCAAGACTGCGGATCACCAGCATCGATGCCCCTGGCGATACCGACGGCATCCAGCCTCGTCGGATGCCCGACAATCCACGCCCCGGGGGCCAACCAACACACGTCCAGGCCAATTCGATGGGGCTGCCCGTCATGGCGGACTACGCTGGCAGCCGGCGCTGGATGCCCAGTGTGACATCGCAGGCTTTCTTTCGCTTTCTTGCGCGGGCACCACCAACACCGGAACTGCACACAGTGCGGGTTGGCGCTGGTGAGGCAACGGGTGGCAAGAATCCAATGTGCGCTTCTCGGGACTTCGCAGGGGTGTGGTGGACTTTCGGTGTCGCTTTGCTCCTTACAGCGTGGGTGTATGCCATTTACGGGATCCTCTTCCAGCCCGACACGCACGCAAGCCAGGCAATAAAAGTAATCCCCTCAAGTTTCCATTTCACGATGCGAATGACCGTCTCACACACAATGCCTTTGGCTTCGATGCACAAACGAAAGTACTAAACCGCAGTGCTTCGGTCTTCTCGTGAACCTCGAAGCCAGCAATGATACAATGCTTTGACGAATTCCTAGTTCATTCTGTCCTTTCTTCATGTTGTCGTTATATTCACACTCAGGTGTTAACATATCTATGTTGTACAAGAAAAAACACTTGGACTGCCACGTCACCCCATTCAACAATATCACAGAAAGCGCTTCCTTAACTTTTCCTGACGTGTGTCAAGCTGTCTTCAAACAATATTCTCGCCTTCCGCGCCAAGTAAGGCCACTGTACTGCCCACAAGGGCAATCAGACTCTGAACTTGTGATCTGAGGAATGGACATTTGGCAGTTGTCGTTGTCTTGCTGACAAGGCTATATACAAGGTCCTACTCAAGCCTACCCACTCATTTGTGAGCAGTGCATTCATTGGGGCGCATGGACAATTGAGCTTCTCCAACACATAGAGCTCCTGGAACAAGAGCATACAGCCATGATGTGTGGCACAATCGAGTACACATCATAAGGTTCGAACGTGAGTACATTGTGAGGACATCGAGCTCCACACTTGGCCAGATAGCCACAGCCACCCACAAGAAAACGAACCATTGTCTGTCTCCCAATCCAAGCTCTCCAATCGTTTGTATTCAGCACAACTCGATTCTTTATTAGCCTCTCATATGCAGCATGCACTCTGGAGATCTCTGGATCTGGCATATGTAACACTTCCAGGGATCCCCACCACCATGCTCTTCGCCTCCAGGCTGAAAACGAAGGAAATGTGCAGTCGCAGACCTTCACCGCCTCAGGGTTGTCATCTTGAAGCCACCCATCCTGAAACCCCTGCTTCCTCCCCTTCGTGCATTCCTTGCATAGCTACCACATTGCTTATTTTTTGCGCAAAGATCAGTGGTGGACACTCTCCTTGCCTGTTGAATTGGTGCAGAAGCAGCCCTTCCAATGGTCCTCCCAGCAGGCCGTACAGGTTTCCTGATGCCACCGGGTGCATGCTCCAGCAAGTCACAATAGTGAGATGGCTGCATGGCCTGCCCCTGCACCAGCCTTCCATTGCTCAGGCTTTGGCGGGATGCACGCACCCTCAACAACTGCCTCCCCTTGGATTGGGTGCGGACAGCAGGTTGGACCCACCCTCGTGGCCTGATGCTTCCCACACCAGCGGCAGGTGAGAGTCTTTTAGAGTTGTAGTGCTGTGGCCGCTGCTGTGAAGGCCCGTGCTGCCGAGGCTGGCGCTCGATTGCCCCCCTGATGGATACCTGACTTCTGATCCACGGTTTCAGTCGTGTAGCTGGAGGCTGCCATGGCAGAGAAGACCTGTCAAGCCTGTTTTGAACCGGTGACCGGCTGCAGAGCTTGCGTTACATTGCCTTCTGTGGCGGCGAGCTTCAGGGGTATTTACCTGTGCAATACTTGTGCCCCCGTTCTGACCCCGTAGTGGCTGTGTGAACCTCGGTCGGCGCGACCGAACGACACCGTTGGGTTGGAGCTGTTGTGGTCTGTTCCGGATCTGCAGTCTCCCCGGAACCTGAAGCGCGGGCCCAGCAGTTCAAGACTTTGCTCACTCTCGATGAGCACTTCTCAGGCACTGCGCTTCAGGGAACAGGGAAGCAGGGAACGATAGTGGATGTACATGCAATCGACGCACTTTCATTTATGCCGAACCCCTTCCGCCACTGGCCGCGCGACAACCATTCATTCGTTGGGCTGCTGGGTCGCTCCAAACCAACCTGCGACCCGCCTATTTGACGCAGTGAGGAGGTGGCAGCAAGGGTCAAAGTCCCGAGGAGAACAACCATGACACCAAAAGCAGCCAACCCTGCGGGCGGAGCGTGACTGGTCCGCCATCCCTGTGTCCTGGGTTCTGAACCCACAGCAATCAATCGCACAAGCAACCTGCACACAATACTGCTCCGCGCCACTACCAACGCGTAACGAGAATACCGCAACCCCCTCAACCAAACTACCTTCCTCTCCGTATAGGCGAGTCCAGACGCACCTGTCGGCGCACCTTCCTGTTGCCCCGCACTTGTTTCTTCTGAACTTCTTTCTTCGACCTCACGCCCACTTTTACCCTCCCTCCCCGAAAGGCCCTCGCCTTATTGGCTAGTTTGATGATGTCGTCCAGGCTCATATCCAGCCTGTCGACGGTGTTCGGCACGGCCTGCTTGCGACCGCCACCGGTCGCCATGTTCATTCTTCTCGGGCACAAGGTCTTCGCAGGGGGAGCTTGGGGCCGGAGTCCAGCCGCTGGACACGGAGGTCGGGTCCAGATAATGGCTGCCGCAGTGCCTTTGACCTCAAGGAACTGGTTTTCTTGGCTTCTGACGGCTGGATAGTCGCTTCAGTGTGCCTCATGAGGCACAGTGATCATGAAGGTGCCGCATATTGTCAGCCATCCTGGCCTGATGATGGTTTGGTTGGGACCACACCACTTCTATTTCTGTACGCTTACGATCAATTTGATGCTACGCTCAGCCCCCTCCCCCCCCTTGCGCCCACCCTTTTCCCTTGGACGTCCTTTTGTTTGTGCCTGCCTTACTCTACCCAGCACTCCCGCTAAATCCCCGTATATGGTGGAGGAACACAGGTATTCATGCCCCCCGCCCCGCCCCCCGCACCCACCCATCCCCCCCCCCCCACACACACACACACACCACATTTGTTGGTTCTTGCGGACCTTGAGTTGGTTCTTACATATTATATGGCAGATAGCCAGAAGGCCACGACCTTTTGCGAGGTGTACAGATAATGGCTACAACATGCCAAAGGTATCAAGCCGCATTACATGTGTGTTGTGCGAGAGAAATGTATCCACAAAAGGGATCATTCGCCTCTAGCCCTCAATCTATCATCCTACAAGCTCCTCAACAAATTCATCTCTGATGCCCACAGCTGTCACACTCCGCCGATATCATTCGACGCAACATTTCCATCGAGCTCTCGTTGCCAACCGCTCACCACAACATGCTCGTTGGCAACTATCCCAACCAGAAGGGTCACCCCCGTGGTCACAACCGAGCACACTCCAGCTGTGATTGTCAGAAGCACAAGAATTCCGGAATGATGGGGTTGAAGAGGCGATCGAGAATGAACCCCGACTGATGATTCAAAGCAATCGCCATCACTTGTATTATTCCATTTTATTCCCTTCGGAAATGAACAACAGGCGTTGGCGCTGCCATCCATGCAAGAGCAAACAGCAGGCACAGCAAACGCCAGCTGCTATTGAGCTCCCGATATTCCAATACACATTAAGCAACATCACCGCAATGATACAGGAGGCCAACCAAGATGGAGGTCCTCCAGCTCAGAAAACCGATACCTACAAGTAACACTCTGCCACCGCATTGCTGATCAGTTCCGAGTTTCAGAAGTTCAACAAGATATTCCCTCATACTGTAGTCATGTTGACACACTCCACCGATTGGGCCAGTTAGCCCAAAGGACTTCTCCATGCTTCCAACCAGCGGCATTCCTTTCTCTGCTTTTCGTCCACCAAATCTCTCATTCCAGCCACACATGCCACGCCGTGGGAGCCAGCGGCTACCACGTTCCCTAACTTGGGCCATGCTGTCCACCTCAACCGTCGACTTTCCTAAATCACTGCCTGCCAAACCTCCTTCTTGACAAGGTGCAGCAGTCTCAGACTCCTTGCAGCCAGCCAACGAAGGTGTGTGTGCCACCTGAGGTGGCTCGAAAATCTACTCCATTCTTTTGCTTTCCTGGCAATAGTGGCTCACCTGAGAAGATGTCAGATCGTTCTAAATGAATGTCCAAGCCACTGAAGTAATGCAAAGTTGACGGCCAGCCAAAGGGGCAGCCCATCATATACACTACAGCCATCGCCCAGCTGACGCCAACGAAGAAAGAAAATACTGTTTATCTGAATGATGAAGAATAGCTGCTAAAGGCACGCCCTTTTTATGAGTTTCATCATTCCAGCGTTCGTTGTCTCAATTGTTCTTTATCTGCGTTTGTCCTTGTCCGCACTCCGATGCTGCTCTTCTCCATGGCAAGTCTGAGAATCCTTGTGATTTATGGTACAACTCTAAATGTGAAATGAGTCTTCTGATGCATCGATCAAAGAGCAGCCATTCAGTGAGCTGCCCGCACTGGCCTGCCCGGCATGTTGCCTTGGCTGTTGCTGATCCAGCCAATGCCACAGCCCTTCATTGTTGGCGCCAAGTGCAGGCACAAGGACAGGGGCAACCCACTCTACCCAGTGCTGATGCACATTTCCAGCACCATGCCCTGAGCCCATCCACTCCAAGTTATCATCAGTAAACGAACTACGCGATCATCCTCACATCCTGACTCCCAAGCTCGTTGTAGAACTCGTTGAGGCAACTTCTCACTATTCACATCCAGCCCCAATCACTGAATTCACCTGTATCGCACCAACAGCCAATCACAACAGAATCATCGACACTCGTCGATAAAATGGTCACAAGTGGCCTTCAGCCAGCAGAGCCACAACAACAAAGTAGAATCCATGACATCAAAGGGAGCATATACAAGTGAATGTGGTGAGTCAATCATCAGACACAGACAGACACAACACTTGAGTGCTGTAGGTGCCCTTGTAGCCCACAATTGCACTGACAATCCTTGAACCACAGGCTGGACATCGCTTCAACAGTGCTTGTGGCACAACACAACAAGGACAAGACCAAAATCAGTGACTGCTCATGCCTTTTTGCTATGTACAACAGTGTCAACAATTCCGCACCAAGTCGCACCTGTGGTTGTGGAGCTGGCATCCCCATCACTGAACACTGGGGACTGAGCGCCAGCAATGGTGCTTCGAGAAGCCAGGAGGCTGTGGCTAAACGACCTGGGCGAGCTCACATGGCTGTCGTCATCCACCCCAGTGCCTGTGCTCTTTGAGCTGCTCTTGTCGCCCACAGCATCGTACAGCGCATGAGCAACATGTTGCACCCCATTGCTCGTTGTCCCACCAGTCAATTTTCGATGGATCCGCCTCAGCAGGTGCTGAACCTCACTGTGCAGCCTTGGCTCAACAACTGCTGCAGGATTGTAGCTGTTCAGGCACCTGCCTTGTGGCTGCAGCAGTGGATGGCCAGTGGAGATGACCTGCATGAAGCGCTTCAGAGAGTCCACCACATCTGCCAACACAGCAAAATTACACAGGTAAAAAGGGGTCACTTGTGCCTCCAAATGGTCAACAATGGAGTCAGAACAACAGCAGGCACGCAAAACTGCTAGAACAAGCCATACAGGCAATGCTGGTGAACAACCTCATTGCACTCCTCACCTCTGCTGAATCGTGCACAATTGCATGCTGTTGGCAGCGTGCTGCATATCAGCTGCAGCGTTTCAGCAGCTTCATTGGAAAGCACCTGGTAGTCTGCCAGGTGGCGCCGCACAGTGACAATCAAGAAGTTAAGGTCTGAAAGCACATCTTTATGCGCCAAGTACCCTTCGACTGCACACTTGAGAATGCCTGTTATGGCCACCAGCATCGCCTGCTCGGACTTCGTCTTGGGATCCGCAGCCTTGCCAAGGGGTGCCACATCTGGCAGAATCTCGGGCTGTTTGATGCCATCGCTGTCGAAAGTGTCCAGTGACTCCGGCAGGTTGTGAAAGGCTATTTCAGAGTTGTGGTTGAGGCCCATCAGCCCACAGCCAGTGGCGCTGAAGCTCGCTGCAGACCGCTCAACGTTGGCTGCCAAAGTATACGGAGGGGATGCTGACAGCAGCTCGGGGCAGCTGTCTGCCCTGTAGGGTGGAAGGCCGCTCAGAATCCCAGACCCCGCACCAAATTCTGGGCTGGTACTGGCACCAGAGGCCTTGCCGTCGTATGAGTCAACTCGTCTATTTTGCGACAGCAATGCCCGCAGGTACTCGGCGTAGGCCCGCTGAGGAGAAGGCGAACAAGCCCCCAGCCCGCCCCAAGGCCCGCCCTGAATGGGTGACTGCCCTCCAAGCGTGTTCACGCCGCCGAGGCCGACGTCCCCCTCACTGCCGAAGCAGGCACTGCCAGGGACAAATGCCGGTGCAGTGTAGGCGTGGGCCAGTCTGCCGACGCCGCTGGCAGGGCTCAGGAGGCGCAAGGCGCCGCGGTTGTTGGCCGCGGGGGGCGACCCTTGCGGCTGCCGGAAGCGCGGTTCCTGGAACCCCCGCTGAATCTGCAGCCGGAGGTTTCGGTCCACCTCCTCCTCCGCCCCACCCGGGACCCTGCTGCGGCGAGGCACCGGAGAAGCCCTGAAACCCTGAAACTTCTGGGGCGGAGCCGCCCCTCGCCACAGCGCGTTCTGCAGGCCCCATTTCTGGTCGTTCTGGCCGGGCAATGGCCCTGCCTGTTGGCGCTTGGAGCCCAGATCAAGGCCCGCTAGGGCCAGGTCCACGGCGCGCACCGCCGCATCCAGGTCAATCTTTGTCTCCTGTTCGCACACGACAGTCGACACACGTCAGAATCAAAATCACTGGACCACGGCGTGCGGGCACGCGCACCCCACCGAGTCGAACGAACTACGATACACGCCAGCGACAGTCCGGCGCTCCCGACAAAAGATGGGCTGCAGTGGCCAACACGGACAATTCCGCGGTTCTGCCACCTCCGCCCTGTGCCCCGTTCCTCCGCCACACAGGACTCCAGAAGCCAACTCACGCCCCTTCACCAATCAGGACGCCAACACAAGCAGCCGATTCCCAGGGCCCTCTTCCTCCCCGGCGTGAACCCCAACCCAACCCCAGCGGCCTCGCGCCCTGTCCCGGTACCTCACCTTCTCCACCAGGCCGCCGTCGGCTTCTCCGCAGGTTTCCGCGGCCACCGCTTGTCCCACCGATTGATCCGACACCCCATTGAAGCCCGCCAGGACAGGTCCGAAGCCGTTGCCGACCAACGCATTGATATCTAGTGGGGAGGGCAGCACCTCCGCGCACGCCCGGGCCTCACCCATGTCGACCGCCGCGCCTATCAACGCACAAAACCACAAGCGTTCAGTGCACGGCGCCAGCATGTGTATCCAGCTCATCACTTCGTAGGCCTGTGGGCTGCGACCGCATTTTTGCAATCGCCGGCGGTGGTACCCGTATTTCAGCGGTCGTCACTCGGCGGCCGGCCTCTCACGACATATCGCGGACGACCACGCACGAGTTCGGGACGGCCCCATCATTGGACAACGGCAATACTGCACCTGGGCGCTTCCCTCCAGCCTAAGCGCCGCTGGGAATTAGCAAGGTTCGCCCATGACACTCCTCTTCCAACTCCAAAAAGAGGTATACACCCAATCATTGACTGCGCCACGGCGCGGTTCGAAGACGCGCCCAAGCGCGTCGAGTCAACGCCGGTGGCAGCGCTCCACTCACGTGGCCCGCCTGTTTCCATGCCACGCCCCACCAAAACCGCCCCGCCCCCCCGTCCCCTCCCCTTAACCCCACAGCCGTTTGAATCCGCACCTCACCCGTCAAATTGCGGCTGGGCAGCAATGTGCTCGCGAGAGCCCCACGAGCCCCGCAACGCGCCGCCTGCCTCGCCGGCCTCCCTGCTGCCGGTTTCCGCGGGCGGCCGGAAAGTCGCCGACCCTGGGGGCCTCTTGCGACAGCCCTGCACCGGCCCCCCGGGCTGCGGCCGACGCACTACTCAAAAAAGCGAAAACAAGAGAATCGTGCCCCGGGGGAGGATGCGAGCAGTTTCAAGGCGCGCCGTGCGCGCCCAGAGGTACGGGGACCCCCCCCATCACCACGCCTTGCCACTCCTGATCCTGTCACCGTGGTGGCCAGGCAAGGATGACGTCGGACTGAGGCTCGGCCGAACGCGTGCATGTCGGACAAATTGTGGGACCGGAAGCGGGTGCTCTGTTTCTCTGAGTCCCGTGATGGCGCACGAATCAGCCGAGAGTCCGAATATTCAGTTGATGGGCATCCAGTTGCGACCAGCACAGGAACGTGGTTCGGCGCAGTCCCCGAACCCAAGTCTGTTCCGTGAATCTGCGTCGCCCTGCGGCAAGGCCTGCACTGCATCTTACTCTGCGCCATTGCGCGTCCTGGACCCCATGCCATGCTGCTCCATTGCCCGGGGGCCGCAAGGGTCCTCGCGGCGGGAGGCTTTTCAAAAGCGCCAGGTTTTTGCCTTCAAAGCCAGGCGGGACAATTCGTAATTGCCCGACAACGCCACTGTGTCTTTTGAAATGTCCCAACGCAGTTGTACACGACGAGCAGGGCACATGTGACAACGCCACAAAAGCACACAAAAGCTGGCGAAGACTCAATACATTACACATCGAGTGCACCGCACATGTTGTGTTGTTCTTACCCCCCGTTGTGCATCATCTACCGCATTGTGGCGCGGAGTCTCACCCTCTGGTGCTCATGAGTGCGCTCAGTGCATGACACGTTTCCTCTGACGAACCCTAATCTTCTGACTCATCTCGTACTCCTTTGCCCTTGCAACTGGAGCCTGGAACCGTTGCAATGCAGGACTGGTATGCAATAGGACACACCGAAGGAAAGAAGGACACAAGACCCAAAAACAGGGCGCCGTGTTTAACTTGAAAAAGACACAAAACAAACGACGGTGTTTTGGAAAAGTCACCATGTCCGACAACTATGGCATGGTTGAGAAGCAGGAGAGACAAGATATTTGGTTGACGCCCTTTTTTGGAACTGCCAACGTGCCGAGACATCAGGCGCGTCAAGTCCGTTTGGTCCCGTTGGAAGCCGCCAAGATGTGCAAGGAAGCACAAACACTGGGGATTTTTTGATGAGGATGCAATAGTAGCAGGGCAAGAGACCACAATGTGTTCGAGTGCCATGATGTTGCGACCAGCTGATCAAGTACCGTCAGGAGAGTGTCTACACTTGGGAACAGCAATATGGCTCAACGATCTGCCATATGCGCTCGACAAGAGTCACCAATGACACAGCGACTATCACCGTCCTGCCAATCGCCAACGATTGCTGAACATTCCGCTCCTGTACATTCAACAACCTAGCTCATAGGAGCTCACAGGACGGTGACGATCATCGCAAAACGCAAATTCAGGCCCAACAGGACTCTTGGGGTATTGTCGAGCGCTGCCGAAGCGAGGCGCAACCCCAGCACTGAATTTCGTGTGTAACTTCACCCTTTCCGTTCACATACAGCGAAAAGCATGTAATGACTGAGCGGTTCGAAACAAGACACAAGAACCACGCTCGGACTGCGAAACAACACTCCACACCTCGCTCAGTAGCTCAGTATGACGAGCGTACTGATCATTCGTCAGATGTCACCAACCGATGTTGTCAATGCTCGTTCCTTGCGGTCCGCCGCTGCGCTCCACTCACTCGCCAGGCAGCGGACGGTGGAAGCGAGCCGTTGAATCGACGAAAACAGCACCCAACGTGAGCGCACGCGGGTCAGTCAGTCAACGAGACGGGAATCGAGCTCGGCGTCGAGCTGTGGGTATGCGCAACGGTGCACAACCCGGAATACACACGACCCGGAGGGTCAAGAGGCAAGGGTACACAGAAACGAACGTGTTCTTTACAAAGACGCTCCCCTTAGACTGCGTCCAACCCCCACAGGTTCACAGCACGACTGTTCTCATCAGAACACCAGTCGTTCAGACCACCAGAAACACGAACGGACAGATGGGGGCGGAGAGAGGGTAGTGGGGAGAGGCACTCACACCCCAAACAACCCCACCTAAATACCCCCGCCGGTTCCAAAAGCACTACACTAGAGTGACCCTCGGATATTCCAACAGACGCTTTGAGAAAAAGGCCTCAGTACCCCTTGCACAAACAGTCCACCTTCTCAGAACTTCCCACCGACCTTCACACAGAATTTCCCACCATTATACCATAGCTAGTATTGCCTTTCTAGTTTGTACTTTTCTTGGCCGTCAACTGCCCCTATCTGTTACGAATAGGATGTGGGTGTGGGGTTCCTGCCCTCTTTGAGCCGCGGACCCGCCTCGCCGGGCACCTAGGTCCTTACAGGGCACCTAGGCGGGACCACCCCTCCTACTCCCGTATCCCAATATGGATAAAGGTTACATTGGGTGAGGAATAGTACGTGCCTTGGGCAGGGCGTCCCCCACACCAAGGGCCATTAGTAGGACGTCTCCCACATCAGGCTGGTGCGCGTAACATTCGTCCCCCTCAGGGAGAGGGGCGTCCTCGTCCCAAGATAAGTGAATACGGGAGCAGAAACATTGTATGTTTGTTGGTGGAACTGGCTGTGCGATTTGCCACATGCCCAGTTAACAAAACACAACACACAAAACAATTTTGGATGAAGAGAAAGAGTGGTTGTTTTACATGACCGTTCCGGCCTTTACAACCCTCATTAAAACTCTTCCTCAGCCAAGTGGCTGGAAATGTTTGACCTCCCGGCCTTTCATCGGCGACCACGATGCCGAGTACCACCAGAAGCCCACGCCGGTACAGATCGGCCCGGTGCGGCACCCCGCCGTCGCCCACGTCCGCGTGCACGCTCAGGCGCACGGGGAAATGGCACGTAGGGGTCGGCGGTCTCCAACCTCTCCCCGCTGAGGATCGCAACGGACATGGCGTTCATGTGTCCAAACTGCGACCTTGCACGGGGGGCAGTATACCCAGTGTTTTTCTGGGCCCATCGCAAGAGAACCTGTCAAAAGCATAAGCACACATGAGCATGTTTCAGTATGTACATCCCGTACTTCATGCAGTTTGCATTCGCATCACAGGTGTTCGGCCATTTTCAAATGCTTGAACCAATTCCTGTGCATTTGCAACTGACTTTGCTGATTCCCAGCTGTTATGCTCATGTCCATATCCCAGCCATTTGACAAGGTACTCAACATAGTTTTTGCGTCTCCCACGCTTTTTAATCCTTTTATCAAGGATACGTTCAACTTCATACTCAAGTTCACCTTCGATCTCGATAGGTACTGGGGGTGGCTGTACTCTGCCACTTGCCTTATAAGGCTTGATTTTCGACACATGAAATACTGGGTGTATCCTATGCATGCTTTCCGGGAGTTCTAGTCGATATGCGACAGAACCTATCCGGTCGAGGATGGTGAAGGGCCCAATCCACCTCAGTAATAGTTTTCGAGTTCCAGGGTGTTTGAGAGTAATATGCTGTGTCGAAAGGAGGACGCCATCTCCTTTACTAAACGACACCTCTCTCCGATGGCGGTCAGCATGCTTTGACTGCCTATCTTGTGCTTTCTC
This sequence comes from Ostreobium quekettii, assembly GCA_905146915.1. Classification (NCBI taxonomy): domain Eukaryota; kingdom Viridiplantae; phylum Chlorophyta; class Ulvophyceae; order Bryopsidales; family Ostreobiaceae; genus Ostreobium; species Ostreobium quekettii. The sequence continues at coordinate 318 of CAJHUC010000736.1, read as the reverse complement.
TAAGCACGCCCTGGCCTCTTTCAGCGCTGATTGGACACGGTGATCAAATCGTGTCACTGCTGGTAATCCCTCCACGAGGGGTGTACCAGACTGCCTCAAATAAGGCTGCTGCGCCCTTTCAATGGCCACTGCCAAGCCGCTGGCATTCGGATTGTCATAGCCCTTTAATGGCTTCCGAATTTGCACACCAAGAGCTAAGGGACTCTTTGGGTGCCTCCCGTAATTCAGATAGAACGGGGTTTCTTGGGTGGAACTGTTTTTCGAGTTGTTCATTGCAAACTCGGCCATGGCTAACAGTTCATCCCACGCGTCATGGTC